>KV731144.1:429-17471 GCA_000500225.2 Phytophthora pinifolia
TGTGAATGCAAGCCGCAAGTAAGAATGCGGTTAGGGTATATTTTACCTCGATGCAACACACCAGAGGCCAGGAGTTAGCAAGGCATAAGGGAGGCCGATTTCTTCGCTTTAAAGTGAGGTAAATTGATGTCACTTAACTCTAGTCGTTAACGACCTCTATGTCCGTACCGCAGAATGCCTCTGCATCATCCTGCGCCTGCGCACCACCCGGGACCTAATGGTCTACGGCCGGTGCTGTTGTCGTCCCCTAAAGAACGGCAACTGCGGCTCCTGTCGAGTCCGCGTCCATGTTGTTCACCCTCCAATGGTCGATATCCCCCCCGCTAGAGTCACTAGTGGGGACCATCTCTCTGTCGCGAGTAAACCTTGGTCGAGCAGTAGTTGCGCGCTGTGTCGGGAGTCCATGGCTTGATTCGCAAGCAAGTCTGCCATCTTGTTGTATGCCCTGAGGTGATGTTGCCACGTCAGCACCGTGACGCCGGCAAGCTGGCGCCTGCAGCGCCAGTAGAGCGGCACAAGGTGCGGCGCCTTTGGTGGAAGTCGAGCGCTCTGTTGGCGGATGATCACCGCACTATCGCCCACCGCCCGCAGCGGAGAGAATCCAAAACGCCGACAAGCAGTCAGCCCAGCCAGCAGGCCCAGGTTTTCTGCCATGTTGTTTGTCGTCGTGCGCGCTGCGTACGACATGCTGGCGGCCCAGACAAGCTGGAACGATACGCCGTCTACATCCGTACTACTACGGCTCCAGCACCGCCAGGTCCTGGATTGCCGCGCGATCCGCCATCGAAGAACAGCAGGTGTTGGCTGGTCGAGTTGATGTCCTTATTAAGTGGCTCCGACCAATACCTGGACGTAGCAGGACGTGCTGTATGATTCCCGCAGCAGCCTGCAGCGTCTCCCCATGCTGAGAAGTGGACATGTATCTGTGAATGCTCAGATACCCTTGACGTAATCGACCAGTGAGCATCATCAAGTGTCGTTCCTCCGACACACCGTTGGTTTCGTCGAAGTGCTGGATCCCCCAGCGCCAAACCGCGTGGAAATACAGCGCAACCCCAAGTCTCCAGGAGCCTTCAGCTATCACCGTTAGGCACTCATCGAGCGAGTGGTCGAGTCCAGGAGCATCCAGTGTAGCTTCAGCAGACTCCTCCCACCGCTGCCGCTGCACCTCCGGTAGCTCAAGGCTGAAGCAGGCCTGTTCGGCCTCCGATTCCAGCAGGCCCAGTCCGTACCAGGGCTTGAGGAAAAGAGATCGTAGACGGCGTGCCGCTGGGCGAGTCCAGAATACATGGTAGATGTCCACCTCCACGTCACACTGAGAGTGCGGGCACCCCATGCGGCTGTTGCGCACGACGTACATGGCGTAAGCCCGTGCCTTGAGCCGGTACAGCACTTGCTCCCCCCAGGGGCTCAAGCCAACAATACGGCGAATTCTGGACCACTCCAGCCGTGCAAGTCCTGCTGCAGCAGCTCCRCTTGTCGTGGCCCATTTCGTGGCTCGCTGGCGCGCGTACGCCTTCCCGCGGCTAGTCGACGTGTGCTTGGCGTATAGTTTGTAGTGCCTGCGGGGGTGGGTTCGACGTCGCCCCGCCATCCTTAATGAGACCAGCCGTGTGACGGTAGGGTGAGGGTGCACCAGGTGAATCTTCACTTCTTAGCCGGCTAGGGACACTATCCTCCGCTTCAACTCGGCTTGACTGTCAGTTCCGGCAATAGTGATCGAATCCGAGAGACTTGTGCTGAGTGTGAGCAGCCTATCGGGTCCCAGTGCAGCTGTAATTGGGTGGTCAAGTGGTGTCGCTGTGATGCGGATCTCGGCTCGGTTCACATGTTTCGTCAGCAGCTCCGGGAAATTCGAGATGAGTAAGGAGATGTGTTCTAGCATCCAGTCGGCGTGCCTACTATTGCCCCGCCATGCCGGTTTACAAGGGCGAACCCATAAAACACCCCATTTCTCAAGTGTCCAGGAAATGACGTCCGAAAACTTACCCTTCTTGGGCATCCCAGGAATCGCCATCGTGGCCGGAAGGAACTCTCCATTTGGCTGATGCAGATAAAGGTCTGCAATGCCCGCTGCTGGTCCCGGGAGGTGCGCAGGCGCAGGATGATGCAGAGGCATTCTGCGGTACGGACATAGAGGTCGTTAACGACTAGAGTTAAGTGACATCAATGTACCTCACATTAAAAACAAAACAAGTGGCAGCGCCTGACGTCCGAGGATTACTCGCGCAACATCGAGATGGACACGGCCAAGACCGCGATCAAGTACCGCATTGGCAAGACACGCACACGACGAGAAGGATGTAGTTAAGTTCGTGTGGACGTGAAGCGGGGATCGGAGGGGCTGGCGGCGCTACCTGGCCGTAAAGCTGATCGAGTACTTACAGGTACGCAGTGGTACAGTGAACGAATTGACTTTGACTGTCCTCTGCTGGTTCTAATACACCTCTCTTGTAGGGTTGATAGGCGCCGGTGTCATGTTTTATTGGACTGCACACCAGCTCGTTAGCTACTCGGGTGGAATCTGAAATGTTTGCATCCTGCGTCGTTGTGCACTTGGACAAGGACAAGGTCGTGTCACCGACTTTTTCGAACGTCGACGAGTACCCGATGGACTTTGGGTTGCCTTCCGGGGAAGTGACGACCCTTTTTGCGTCGCCTGAACGCATTGTCCCAAGCCCCATCGGCCATACCTTTCATGGCAGGGACAGCGTGCATCCAAACCACAGCACGAATCGAACACAGTCAATGAAGTTGAGCTCACGTTTGGGGAGGGCCCGGTACGCATTTGCTTACTTTCTCTATGGGCCGTGCATGTAGCAATATCAATAACCGCTTGTCGTTTTTGTGCCCTCCAGCTTGGGATCACTTTTGAGTCCACTCACTTCCGCCTTTTAACTTCGACCCTGAACGGCAGCTTGGCGGACCTGCGGTCGTCAAGTCGCTTCCTAAGCTTCACAATGGCCATGCTGGACCCGCGGATCGCTCGGACCGGATCCCTGCAGGAAGTTTCCTGAATGGAATCAATGGCCAGTCCACGCTCGATTTGACGTTCGAGGAGACTATTGATCATTTGCGTCGTGCAAGCCGCCCGATTCGCCTGCGATTCCTGAGCGCCACACTTCCTTTCGAGAACGCCTGCCATTTTGCCGAGCGGCTACAAGCGTTATCCCTGGTGTCAGCTCTGCAGACTGTACGTGAAAATCGGTTGCTGTCCTGGGTGAATAAGCTGCGTGGTCGCTTTGCTGATATGTTCGCCCGCATATTATGTGACTATCAGCGTTACCTTGACGCCCACCGAATTCCACTAGCAGACCGCTTGAACTGCCGACATCTGAGCAGTTTGGAACGCCGTTCATCTGCGCTTGCTTTCATGGTGCAGTTTGACTACAACTCGTTCTGTGGTGCGGTACACAACAATCAGAGATTTCTGGGCGAATTCACCCAGACAAAATGTTTCGCGGGCTTCATTAACGAGAGCGTCGTGGGATCGACTACTTCTCGTTCTCGTGGCGTATCGACACCGCTGGAGTTTTTCCAAGAGTGCATTCATCTCATCCACGAGTCAAGCGACGCGAGGGCAGCCTGTTTGAACGGGACGCCAGTCATCGGTGCTTGAATATCTACAGCTCACGGAGATGGCGGCGGTGCTGTGGGGCTTGGGGACTCTTAAGGATTGCGCAGCCGCCTCCAGCAAGGCCACTCCGATCGAAGTGCGGTCCAGCTTTGAGCGGACCAGCGCGAGTTCGGCTGGGGAAGCGGTGCCTGATGAATCGCCTTACTCGCCTACGTCGCCGATGAAGGGGGAAGTAAACCCGCTCGCTATCGATCGATCCCCAGAGAGAAACAACTGCTGAAGAAGAGGGAAAATGAGCGTCTATTTATTGTAGGACAAGAAGAAGATGGGTGAAGCCGGTGGCCAGAACAACGTGCGATGAGAAAGTTGCAAGGTGCATCTCCACCGACGCGCTATCTGGCACTGTAAAACATATTTGAAGATGAAGCCATACTTTATTATCCCACCGCACCTCTCTATCTGCATCCGCTATTTTATCTTCGCGCTAAATGTGGCGACGACTCGCTAAATAGTGCTGACTTTGACGAGTCGTCTGCATGTTTGGAGAGGTCTATTAGTGAGGCGCGGTGGAGAACGTCGCTGTATCTGGTAAATTTACTCGTCGAGCCCACTGTAAAACTCACTTGGAAGATACAGATAGCGCTCCACGGGTGGAGATTGCCTTACGTCCGTCCGGATAAAATAAATGCATCCGTGATTTAAATACAATACCGATAAAACTTAAAACCGTTTTACAGGCGCCCATTATTATTAGATGAATAACTGCAAGGATTCCTTGCGGTTATTTTTACGTGAGGAAGGGTGCCCTGAGCAGGCGATATGATGATGGCGAGGAAATGGACATATGACGGTGGTGTAGTGGCTGCATGGCCATCGCCAAGAAGTGTGTACGGGGGACGCCATGAGGAGTGGGCACCTCGAGGTGTTTTGCTTTAACGCTAGTCGAGATGGCCGCGCTATCCGCCGTCGAGAGCTACGCGAAGCAGCGCTTGCACGGGAGAACGATATCTAAGCAGCGCAGACAACAACACTCAAATACTATTCCAAGGCGGAATGCGTGGTCTTGTAGATCCAGTATGTCTTGTACGCGCCAGCTCCAACATAGCGCTCCTGGATGAACAACATTGAACAGGGCCATACGCATGCCCAGACCCGCCACCGAAATCGGATTCGTCAGCAGCTTCATCATTGACGAGCAGTCGGACATGGACTGACATTGCCACTCCACAGAGAGCGGTACTTGTCGCTCGGGTGGTCCAGCGTGCGCCACGATCGGCAGTTGAAAGCGATCGAGTACTGCCCTGCCTTGATGCGCTGTACCACCGTCATCAAATCTTTCAGCGTCGGGTGTAAGACGGGGAACTCCTTCAGCAGCTCCACAAACGCCACCGCCTCGTCAACGCGATGCTTGTATGCGTCCTAGACATTGGTGCCCAGGAGCGCCGTCAGCGTCGTCTTTTCCTTCTTGTGCGTGGCGCGCTCCTACAGCGCCTTGGATGTTACTTCTTGGACGGACGAAGATGTCCAGCACGTGCGAGAAGAGCACAAGCAGGACGTACATCAACGTATCCTCGCTCGGGTCCGTCTACTCGACCAAGCAGCCCGGAGGCGTCATCCCGGGTGTTCAAATCCCGGATGGCGTGGGCAAATAACAGCATCCCAACCTTGCGAAAATGGAGAGATCACAGCAAGGCGGTGGCTGAGTGGCTGGACCAGATACCCTGGCGAGCTATCCGCAAATTGGTGGTTTTAACGCCGTGGGGGGAGCACATATTGCTGCGCATGAAGCACCACGCGTACAACTCGGTCTCGGCGGGACTTCACTGTCTCTCTGCAGCGTGCGAGCGGGCACCTGTGTCGCGTCTTTTGGGCCCCTGCAGCGAGCCGACTGAGACGAACCCTCACTGACCGGTGGAAGGCGGCGGGGCTTCACCTTCAAAACATTGAAACGGCAGTATTCTTACTAGCACTCCATATTGGCGGAGCTGGGGAGGATTGTAGAGGACAGCTTGGAGATGACTGGGCCGGACCTGGACGCAGCGATCGAGAGGATCGTTGGCAGTTGCTGGAGTATTGGAGCTGCCTTGTATTTCCATTGCACTGGAGGTGGAGTAACCAAGAATTGGAAAATGTAAAGCGGCATGCCTATTGACCTGGCTGGCGCAAGGATGTAGAAGAATATTTGCGCGAGTGCGCGACCTGTGGCAGCAGCAAAGACCCAAGACCGTTTTCGACATAATCCGGTGGCACTCTCCACGTGGACGGACAACTCGTGAATGAACTCCACGGAGAGCTGTTTTGAACAATCGATAACTGATGAGATCATGCCCTCGTTAAGAATAGACACTGGGATCATTATCTTGCAAACCCGAAACACCCCAAGGATCATGAGCCGTGATCATTTTTAGGAACGACCCTTAGCCGGCGACCACTGGCCGTACTTAGGGCCCCCGATCATGGCATTGGTATTTATGAGGAGCCTTACTTCAGAATACTTCCTCCGTCCGGAGAAATTATGCGCAGACGCACATTTGCTTGTGACCTGGAAAACTCATGACGTTTCATTACACAACAGGTACACCAAAATAACCGTTATTAAAAGATCCACCGGAGAATGTAATCACAGTCAATACAGTCAATCCATGGCCAAGAAAAGATTGAAAACATGCGAACGATTTAGACCGGTGAATTGTTTTTTACGGGTTTGAGCTCAATATTTTGAGTTGTGCAAATTTAAAAAAATGGGACAGAGAGAATGTAACGATCAACTCTGTGAACCAGTCAAACCCAGATTTATTCGTTTCAAACTTACGCAAAATCGATTTTTCCAAACCTCCATTGGGCCATTTTGATTGGCTAGGTCCCTCTACAGAAATCTCCAATCAGAAAATTCAAATTCCGTTCCCCGAAATAAGTAATTTGTATGCCCAATGTAAAAATATGTATACTGTGACCCAAATTAAAAGTAGCGCTCGAGCAGAACGTCATGGTAGCGCGCAAGGCACCCACAAGCACGGCTTCGCTGCTGCACTTGATGGCGACGAGGTCTGGGCTGTTTCGTAGAAGCTGCTGCTTCTTGAGGTGCGGGAGGGCAAACTCGCTTCCTCCTTCATAGAGGAGCGCTTGCTCCATGACAGCCATTAGTGTAAAAATTACACTAGCGAGCTTCTCTCGCTCGAGCTCGTAGAAAGACTCCCTGACGGCGGCGACAAGCTCGTCGATGTTGCCCATTTTCTTCGTCTGTTGGAGCGCCTGGATGCTCGCAAAAAAGCCCAGGTCAAGCACGTTGAAATCGGGACTGTTGGGGGGCTGCGCTGTCAACCACCCATCACGCTTTCCGGCAGCCACAATTGCCGCGTCGTCAACCACCGTGCGGGCTGGCATTATCTTGCTCCGACCTAATACGCAAAATATGAGTCCAAACAGTAGTAATATAAATCAGTCACAATATCATACCTGGCCAGACGAGCTTGATCGCTGGAATAACGATGTCAATGAGTATCTGCCGGATCGCTGCACGGTTGACGGTGACTGGAACAGTGATGGGTGTGCCTTTTGGGCGGTTCTTCGAGTTGCGCTTGGCTGGTTCAGTCTTGGTGCACGGCCAAAAGCCGATGCGGCCGTCAAACCACTGGTTTCGAGCGGTGTGAAACCGCGGCCTGGCCACAGCCACTAAGAACATCACCTTTGTGAGAAACCGTTTGCTCTGGGCAGTGCGATAGTCAGGCTTTTCGTCAGCCGTGACATAATAGGTCTTGCGGTCTTTGTCCACGTAAAACCACTTCTCGTCTATATGAACAGAGTCATAGAAGTCGTGGAAGAAGAGCGACGGCTCTATACAAAACAACATACAAAAGTGAGATTAGTATTTGTCCATTAGTATTAATACGATCGTACTGATGAACTCAAACTATTCATACCTGGTTGGACGTGCTTTAATACGAAGTCGATGCGCTGGTGCCTGTTGGCCGGTCGGAGGAGCGGCTTGATGTGCGACGTCACGCGGCGGGTCTCCTCGTCTGCTTTCAGCAGATCCGCGAAGGTTGACTTCGGCATGTTGATGCTCGCGGCTATCGCGCGTATCGTCTGACGTAGGCGATGAGGCACCGCTTCCATGGCCGCCTTCACTTCGGCAAGCACATACTTGCGTTTTGGGTTCGAGCACGGAGGTTGGCCCTCATTCATCGATGGGAAAGAAGAAGGACTTGACCAGGGAGCAGAAGGAGCTGGTCGTTCGCTTCCTCTGCGAGCGACTGGAGCATGGTGCGCTCCCAAAGGGCAGCATCGCTGCGGCATGCGCCCATTTTGAGCTCCACCGTAATACAGTAAGTGGTATATGGAGCAACCGTGATGATTTAGAAAACAAGAAGAAGGCGGCCCAAAACAAAATTGCCTGTGATTGGCTACAATTTTTTTTTCAATCAATCAGAAATCGTCGATGGTCTTATTTTTAACGAATCACACCACTGCACATATTTTTCTCGGACTGATGAAACCATCTGTGCACATAATTTCTCCGGACGGAGGAAGTAAGTTATAGGGTTGGGCAGCTAGTACCGAGCCATACGTAATGGCATCACCAAAGAACAAGAAATAAGTAAGAGCATAATGATGATCGTAGTGACCTCATGTTCTTCATTAACAAATAGCCTCATCAACTGGCTTGGCGCCCCAAGACTCACCATTTTGGCGCAGGAATAGATCCGTTTCCAGTGTGATATGTCCGTACGTCGTCTAAGCGACGCTAAAGAAGCGCTCGACAAGGTTTGACGTGGGTGGAATGCATCCGAGCAGATCCTACCGGGCTTGACCGCTGCTAGACGGCACCGTTTCGGGAGATTCTCCACGAACGAACCTTCGTCTTCGCTGTCGGCGTGTTGTCTTCTACGTAGCAAAAGAGTTGCAGCGCCGCCTTCTCGTTCTTTGATTCATCTTCGTTTCCGAATTTACGCTGCCAACCCTAGACCCAGCTCTGTAAGGGCAATTGGGTCTCAAATGATGCACTGATAGCAAGTCCAAGTCTCCTGCTTCTCTTGATTATTTCCCTTCTTACTGGACTTACGCTTGAGCTTGCCTTTACCACGACGTTTTTGCTGATTGGGCTGGGCAGACTGCTTCCCGCACGCAGCAACACCAACCGGCTTCTGCTCCTCAATGCCAGGCTTTTCTGACTCAGCGCGTAAAGCATTCATCACCTGAGTACGGCAAATGCGAGTGGTCCGACGGGTTGAAGACTGAAAGAAGTTTCTATCATTCAAAAAGGCAGTTGGGGTTTCCCCGATGAGACGGGGATCACCTGGATACCCGTTCTTTTTGAAAGCCCGATCTACTTAGCCACTGACGTTTAGCTCTCTAACGATACCCGTCTTATTTAGGTGGCGAGGCCACTCGCCCCGCGAAGTTCTTATCATTTCCAACATGCTGCTTTCGAAGACATGGCCGCTTGGTGATTCTCGGATGGCTACACGCAACCGCAGAGAGGGATGCACCACTCGCGCAGTGAACATTGTATCCTTAAATGAACACCTCGACGTAGTGCAATGGCTGCATGAGCACTGCACTGAAGGATGTATCCGCCTCGCAATGGACAGAGCTGCCAGATATGATCATGTCGAGACTGTCCGCTTCCTTCACGAAATCCACAGCGATAGGTTGCGCCACAGAGGCCATGGATACTGCTGGCGCCATCACTATCCCACCCCCAATCGGAATCATGACCATAAACACCAGGTAATCCAGCGCCCGTCTTGGCAATCCCGCACTGCACGCTCGCTTCGTGACCCATCGAGAAGAAAACGTATCGACATATTCATGGAGAAGCTCCACGACGTGACGCAGCATCTCGACGTCCTGAAAGGGAAAGCAAACGCGAAGGTGCAAGAAGCATTTTCAGTGACAAATGGACGACGTTTATCGTATCCAAATCGAGCTTTCGACGCTTCAATGCCGCTTGCGTACGTGCATCAATTGCACGTCCGTCAAACTGAGAAACCTGGAGTGGTAGCGCTGCGTTACTGGGTTTGCTGCTGGTTTACTGCCGAGTCCGTGACCATGATGAAGCCTTCTGGATGTCGCAGTTCAAGGACCAGACACGCGCTCTGGCAGCTTGACGGGCGGCGGGCGAGCGACAGCGGCTTGATGTAGTTGATGCTGTAGTGAGACGAAAGACCGTAAGACGGATGACTTCATACGATTTTTTCATCGCGTAAACCGTGCTATGGAGGCATACCAAAACGTACGAGTTCATACCAGAAAGTACGCGTTCAGACTAAAACGTACGAGGCATTCATACGAAATAGTACGGCCAGTTCAAACGAAAAGTACGAGTTCACACCTGTAAGCACGAGATATTTCCTAGAGATAAGTAGAGTACTCGGGTAGCTCTTTCGCTAGGCAGGCGGCATTTGTGCGATTTTTGCGATCCTTTCGAACGAACGAGGCCTGCCTCGACAGTAAACGTGTGCTTGTCGCTCAGTCCCTTGCTCTCATGTCGCACTCCGCCTTCCCAATAGTTCGCAGTTATTATCTCGAAGTCGCTTTCAGTCCGAGCATTTGCTTTGCATGCTAAATCAACACGACGGCGCTGATTGGAGTACTCCAGATCCGTCACAGCATCAAGTTCCTCTTGGGGCTTCGTGTCGATACCAGTCAGTATCCCGAATGCGTTGAAAGCCCTTGCTATCTTGTCCCAGTGCGCCATCATTTCCTTAATGTTCCCCCCAAACTTGTTCTTCCATGTACACAGTCAGAATATACGCCCTGGCTGCCACCGAGGACCCCGAGCAGGCTGTGCACCATGTCAGCACGATGTCAGCACGAGGCCCGGTGCAAGGAAAAGTAATCGGCTAATAAATTGGGACGTATGTATCACAAATAATACCTAGAATCCGGCTTAAGACAATTAGGTTGTCGAGCCACACGAGCACATCGAGTATAGTCACAAGTGCCTTGGACACCGACTCCATCTTTTTTCAGAGCAAAAAGAAGAGGGTGGTGCTAGGAGGACGTCCGCGATAAACCCCAGCAGCTTGAAGTAGCGGTGCACCATGCTGAACGTAGCGTGTGTCCGGTCGGATGGCAGGACGGAGTGCGGTTTTGCTTCGAAAATATGGTCACACATAAATTAAAAATACAATTTCGAAAATGATTCGCGAATAATACCACAATAACAACGCATACCTGAACTAAGCGGACTGTTAGAGCGTATCATCAAGGCTTGGACGCAGGCCAGATCTTCTTCATTCTGCTCCAAACTGCTGTTCAGGCGGTGGCTGGTACACCCGATGGTCATGAGCGTGGCCAGCAGCCGGTTAACCCACAATTGTCACCCACAACGAACAGATAATCACTTAATCTGTTTTCCAAAGCCTCGGGACAGCATCCAGGTAAGGAACACGTAGTGCCCGCGAGCAGACAGATCCTCGTCGGACTCGTGCCATGCAGAGCAGCGGGGTCTTCATGGCGCCGCCGACTTTGTAGAAAGCGAAGACGGCGAGGAAGTAGGCACCATCCGTCCAGAATAAGCTCAAATCGCTCCGGCGCTTCAGCGGCGTTGTAGCGCTCAACAATCCGAGTCAGACTTGTGGTTGGCCTGCTGAAGTGACTCGACACATATTGATTCCAAATTTGAGTACAAAAAGTAGTTTGACTAAAATTTACTCCCATAATTAAACCAAGTTAAAAATCAGGCTTACCTTGCAGCAGAGCGGGAGACTGTTCTTGACGATCCAGTCGATCCAGCTGAAGAACCATCTGCCCCTGTCACCAGCGGAACACGTCCAAGCGTCGGCCACGCAGCTTGTCCGCGCCCCGCGGATGAAGGAGGAGGCGTTTGACAGCTGGGATGCATTTGCTACGTGTCTCGAACGTACCAGGACGAAACCCACCAGGTTTTCAAGAAGCGGACTTCAACCAGATAGCCTTCGAATCAGGCCAATTCCAGGTCAGATCAACGCTGGTCAACGCACCGTTTTTGCAAAACATTGTGGACGTGAACGAAATATGGTAACCCTTTAGTCCATTCCAGTACTGTGCTCCTGCCATCGGCGGGATCGGCCGGTGTGTACGTGGCGCTACTGTTCATGCGGCGCCTGGAGTGCGCGCTGGAGCCGGCCGGCCAGCTCAATATTGTCATCGGCGGGATCGGTCGGCGTGTACATGGCTCACGGTGTCTGGAGATGAGCAAGGCTAGATGCAATATGGCTGCGGTGTACATGCCGTTGCTATTCAAGGTGCATCTGGAGTCCTCGCCGGATTTGGCAAGCTCAAGATCGTTTGTGGTGGGGTCATCCTCGGCGTGTACGTGGCTCGCAGTGCCTGGAGTGCGCGCTGGAGGTGAGCAAGGCGTGGATGTATTACGGCTGCGATGGACGTGCCGTAGCTATTGAAGGTAATAATGCCGGCAGCATTGCATGTCTGTTCATTATGTATTTCCGGACTGTACTTAATTATGCCGGCAGAATCATGCCGATAGAATTCTGCCGGCATGGTTCCTCCAGTGCGCTACTGGCAGAATTCTGCCGGCATTGCATATGACTATCTTGTTCATTGCGTATTTCTGGACTGTTGCTTTCTGGTCCAGAGGTAATCCATCTATATTGGTAGCGTGGAGATCGAAACCAATCCCCTCAGCAAGGCAAGGCTGTGAACACGAAGGTGCAGCGTGCACAAACAACATTGCCAAGTAATAAAGATGAAGATACACGCAGCAGTCTGGCTTTTTGCGGAGATGGAAGGGAATGAGTGGGCCAAGAAGTATGCCCAAGCGAGGAAGGGTTTCAACGAAGTGGATCGCGCGTCTCGAGACAGCAATTGGCTTCGTGGTCGTGGGGGATCGCGGCTCCGTAATGCATGGAAAGCGCTTTCCTTCGAGACAAATACTCGTTTGTTTGAGCAGACACCAGACGAAGCTTTTCCGGAGCACGCAATGGGTGTATTGGACGAACGTACCAAACCGAAGCGTACGCAAAGTGAGAAGCCCCGAGTTCTCAAATGGAAGAGTAACACGTGCATGGCAAAAATATCGTAGTAGTTTAGAAGATCTGAACAAGGAACTCCACAAAAAAGGCATCAAGGATGATCCAGATCCTCCATTGCTACCTACCCATCGTTTTTTCGGACCCATCCCGAATAATTGACATCTCATCGAAATGTCACCTTAGATAAGCAGATCATATATATTAAAACATTAAAGTCAAATGTTTTTCTTTGCTGCAGGATGGCGGGCTTCAGACACCTGTGTCTTCGTAGTAGTCAGTTTGCTCGCAGACCTGACCAAAATCTTCAAGCGGCAAATGTGCTCCAGTCAGACGCCGTTAAACCACATTTGCGCGAAGATTAGGACGCAAAACATTGCTTCCATCATCGTCATCAGTAGAAACTTCTTCATTCTCACTTGATGATGAAGTATCCGAGCTGAGACATATGTCTGGTAGCGAAACCGGCTTAGGTAGCTGGATTGGCAAACGTGTAGGTGCCTTAGCTCTTCCCACTTCGATGTTAGCTTTTAGATTCGCGTAGCGCCGTCAATTGCGACTACAAAATCGGGTAGGTTGGGGTGCGCTGTGAATGCTGCATTCATCTCCCTATTGAAGCGCTCGAGTGGATTGTTCGTTCTGCTAACGGTCCCTTTGGAATAGGGCTCCACATTCCAGAAATCGATCAATCCATGTTCGGACGAAATATCTCCAAAACTTTTTCCATTTTTCTCTTGAATATGGATGGCCGGCATCAGTACACTTTGACTCAATTGTCTGCTTGACCTTGCTTCTTCACTTTTTCTTGTTTAATCACTGTGAGCATGTCCAAGACACCATTACTCATTGCAATGGAGTCTGGTATGCCATAAGCTTTCATCTTGCGCCTACAAGCTTGCTTAAAATGGAATAAGCAGCCCACAATCGACGCACGCGGGAAGTGATCTTTGATTGCACGAATGAATCCCGCCTCAAAGTCGCAATAAACGAGCTCTAGATCATGGGCATAGTCAGTTTCATCCAAAACAAGCCGTGTAACGTGGAAATACGTGTCATAGTGCACAGATCAAATACGGCTGGGTAGTATGACCTTGTTGGTCTGTCGTAGGTCCAAAAGATCACACAGTGTTTGAATTGTGGAGGTACAGACCTAAACGTCCCGTCAACAAACACATCGGTCTTTTTGTGTTTGAGCATGTTGAGAAGTACTGGGTGTGCCCACCCAAGAATTCGCTGCCGGTTTTTGCTGATCCGGTCGTAGTATGAGCAGTGAAACATGAAGAAGTTGGTCCCAGATGGAGAACCATCTTCGTGTAGAACCTGAGGCCAAGGAGGAACCTCAATCTGTCCGTATACGGACCCTCCAAACTCTTCGGCTCTCGCTCGGTTCACTCGTCGCAGGACTTCTTCTCTCATTAAACCTGAGAGAGCGATGTTTGTGCACGGGTTTCCGTAGAACTTTCTCCGCACAATGTCCCAAATTTCGATACGAGTCGCCGACGTGGTGACTGCTAGTGTATCTACCGCACGCTTCATTGCATCTGACACGTTATTCTCAATACTGGGGCCGATCAAATTGTATTGACGAGGAAGTGCAGATCTACCACACGTGTGTTCAACGAAGTTTTGGCGAGCCAAGGTACATCCTGCTGAACGATTCCTTTGCATCGGGAGGATACCTCGGGTAGCTGCGAGGATGTTCTGGGCTTCTAGCTGGGAGTGCGCACTTCCCCAGTTCGCTGTGAGAGCTTCCACTGGAGCTGCTGGAGCACGCGAAGTCTTGCGGTCTCGGATTCGACGTGCACCTTAGGGTTGTCAGTATTGTTGTCCTTGGAGTTGTCTCCCTGTTTGGCGACGAAGTCCTCCGCAGCTTGCACGGCCTTGTCGATAACGGACTTGTCCTCCTTCTCCATGTACCCTGGCTGCAGCAGCGCCGATGGTGCTCATCCAACCATGGCGTTGCCACCGCGGACAAGTCACGCTGCTGATTGCAGCATCACTGTGGCCCTCACGTCCCTAAAATATGCCGTACACTCCAGCAACACGCTACCGTACTCAAGTATGTACGACATTTAGACGACTTTCCATCTTGGTTCTCAGAATGTCTACAAACGCTGAAAGTTTTAAATCTGCTCGGTAAATACCTTCGTTTTGTGACTTTGTGCCTTAGTCTTAAGTAGCACAACATGAGATGGTGACTATAATATGCACTTAAATCCGAGTCATGTGACTTTAGCATCGATCTATATATTGTGGATTTCAATCAAAACTGCGGAATCCCGGCGATTTCGTGATCCGAGCAGAACAAAGCCGAAATCGCCAGGCATCACTGATTGGTCGATACGGAAATTTAGATTGCATCTATTGGACAAAACGATTTTGTTTTAGCCAATAGTGTATTTGCGTGATGGAGAATCCGGAGATCCGGACACTCGAGATCACATCGCCATCTCTTCCAACCAAGAGCAATGACACGAGGAAAGGTAAGGAAAGATATGAAGTAGCTGCGCTGTGTACACGCCTCACACACTCATCGTGGCGAATGCAGCGATTGCACCCACGAAAGGGGAAGAAGAGCGGTGCAATCGATGACGTCGTCTCGAGGCAGCATGCTCATCCAAACACGGTACTCCACTGCCTCTACGGCTTCTACAAATTAGGGTACACGCGCTTGGAGCTGTCACACATCTACAACAAAGCGCATCGAACCATCAGCAACTGGATCCAGGTCTACGAAGCGACAGGAACATACGAACGTGTACGAACTCCAGTCGCAAAGAAGTTCACTGAAGAGCACAAGACGTGTCTCGCAAACTTCTACCAAGAACATCCACTCGCGTATCTCGACGAAGCGCAGGCCGCCTTAAAAA
Source organism: Phytophthora pinifolia (assembly GCA_000500225.2). Taxonomy (NCBI): domain Eukaryota; phylum Oomycota; class Peronosporomycetes; order Peronosporales; family Peronosporaceae; genus Phytophthora; species Phytophthora pinifolia. The sequence continues at coordinate 15,852 of KV731144.1, forward strand.
ACGTCATCGCATCGACATATCTGTTGCAACCGTCTGGAGCATCATTCACAACTTTTGGCTGACGTGGAAGGTATTAGAAAGAAGGACCATGCACGTCAAGGAGAGCGATGTGCACCGCTTCATGGAAGAGCTTGCGTCGATCGACTGGTGCCACAGCAATCTCGTCTTTTTGGACGAAGTTTCTTTCGATAACCGAGGCATGATTCGCAAACGCGGCTACGCGCTCAAAGGGCGAACGCTCGCCATCCGAGGAGACTTCGAGCGGAAGCCGCGCATCTCTATGCTCGCGTTCATCAACGTGTTCGGATTGATTGACTATTTTGACACGGAAGGTACGTTTGACCGCTTCAAATTCGTGTCGTGTTGCCGCGACTTCATTTATTCGTCTCGCGGGGGCGTTCGCCAGTACCCGGGTAAGAACTCTGTGTGGATTTTGGATGGTGCCACCATTCACAGGCATCCAGAGATCGTCCACTTCCTACGAAGCGTTGGTGTCGTCCCGATATTTCTCCCCGCGTACTGCCCATTCTTCAATCCTATCGAGTTCCTATTCGGGTATATCAAGAGCTCGTTCCAGCGGCACTACAACGAGTCCAGCGGGCGCGACCTGTTGCCGTTCGTCATTCAGACTTTCCAGCGCTTCGAAAACTACAATATGCGGGCCGTATTCGAGCTCTGCGGTTGGAAAGTGCGGGGCGACTTTGATCCGACTGGCCCGCTGGAGCGAACGGAACCCCACATCCCCGAGCTGGCCACTGCGCAAGCGGAACGAGAAGCAGTAGCTCATGGAGATACATAGATCAAAGCGATGAATATGAATTCGCTGGATCCTACTCTGCATGCTCAGTATCGTCCACATTTTCCATGTGAACCAGTGGATCAATGACGTTGCACAACGGCACGGATCGAGCATCGCCTGAACGCAGCGTTGTCTCGTCCCAAGGCTGCTCTCGAGTCTGTCTAGCTCCTTCCCCATAGCGCTCATTCCCTTACCGATGCGGCACGCAGGCGTTTGACATCGTCGGCCGCACTCTCGACAGTATCCAGGGCCAAATGACCCGAGTTGGTGATGCGCTCGAGCTGCTCTTCCGCCGAAGATCCCGCCGGTCGAAGCATCGGCCAAAGCGCTTCTGGTGGGTCCTCCTTTATGGCTGCGTCCCACGTCGACCTGTTCAGATTGCGAGTAACGTGGTTCGCCCACATCCTCCATAGCGCCTTTGACCCGGTGAAAGTTCCCTTCCAGTGTGCCTGGAGTTGCGCGACCACGTTCTGGAACTCTCCTTCCGCCGTCGCGCCAGCACGGTCACGCTGACGAGGCCGGATGCACGTGGTCATAAAATCTTCGTTCTCGACCTTCTTGCTGATCGCGTCACCATACGCGTAGATCGCAAGCACCACCTGGTGTTGACGAGCCATGAGTTCCAGCTCTGCTCGGTTCGGTTGCTCTCCACACGATAGCGGCCGGACTTGAACTGGAAAAAGTGCCGCCAATCTTCGATGAACACTTCCATCTCGCACGTCCACCCGTCAGACGTCTTGATCGCCTTGCCTTTGATGTGCTCTCGGAACTTCTCCCACAGCTTGTGCAGGATATCATCAAACGTGTGTCCGGTCTCCATG
>AWVW02036065.1:0-11018 GCA_000500225.2 Phytophthora pinifolia
TACGGTGAAAGTTGAAGTACCTAGTGCCCCGCCAGCAATTGTCGAAGAGCCTATGGTTAAACCAGAGAAGGAATATGAAGAGGAATCGAAGAACTGGATTAGGAATCTATACAGCACCAATCCTATCCTACTCGATCTTCGAATCAATCCTATCAAGGAGGATGGCTCTATTGATAGGGTTAGGTTTATAGGAAGGAATGTTACCCTATTCAGTATCAAACAGCCTGCTAAAAAGTCTCCGAATAAACTGATCGATTGGGTTGCCACAGCTGAATATGTTCATGAAACAGATGCATCCTACTCATTGATCCATGAGCTGTTTCAAACTAATTCACACTTGGGGTCGCTGAAAATAAAACCGAGTGTAGAAGAAGACACAATCGATGGGAAGAGGTATTTCGCGCAAGATGGTAAGCTTCGCAACATTTCAGGAAAGACTATTGCTAGCCAAGACGGTGTTGATTGGATCAATACTGCAGATCGCATTCAACAAATATATTTCTCGTCACAAAGCAAGTCTATGAAGGAGCGTAATGTTAGAGCTAATCCCGCCTCTAGCGAAATCTCAACATCTACAAAAATCGACAAAGTCGATGCTCGAGAAAAGCTATTAACCATTATGGACACATATTCGAATAGACTCACGAATGGTAAAATTATCGTTAGACCGGTTCTACACGATGGGACAGTCTCAATGGATACTAAAATCATTGTTGATAGTAATAGATCTATTCAGATTAGACGAGGTAAGTCAAAAAGGAATCTTTCTTCTATATTCGCTGAAGTTGACTGGATTGCGACACTTGAGAGATTCATGACTCAAATAAGAGATATGGGTCTTGTAGATCATTCAGATGAGATAGAAGCTGATTCAAAACGATTCGTGTCAAGTCATAATGCTAGCCATGATCTTAAGCCTAAGACACAGCATTCGACTACTGGCCTAGATGAAGCGCTACATACTAACATGACCGAGCATGATGCTAGGAAGTTTCTAGAGGACTTCTACAAACACTACATCGAGGGTACCAAACTTGTAAATCTAAGGATTGGACCGGTTAGAGATGTTAGAAACGCTAACGCGATATACCTTGCTTGGTATGTCAATGATAAGGGAGTAGGCTCTCTTAGGTTAAGGAATGCTATTACCGACGAGTTATATAGCTCGGGCGTGACTAACGGCTACTACAGAAAAACATATTGGACATACACTCTAGATGTCTTAATCGAAGTCTTGATCCAATTAAAGAACAGTCTAACCACTACTATGGATGAGGACACGAAGCTGAGCATCATCAACACTTGTGAGCTATTAGATCGCATTGCAAAGCTTCATAACATTAAGTTCAAGACAAAATCATTTGATGCCGATCTTGATGAGGGTGATATCGATCAACTCGAGGTTAAGGCTGCAATGAATGACATGCTCAAGCGTGTGAGCGGTAAAGGACTTAAAGGACGAGGCCTCAGAGGCGCTGGTGTTGATACGAGTGGATTGCTGCCAGGTGGAGAACGCAAGCCTAACAAGAAGCCAATAGGCGCGCCAGTATACGCTAATATCAAGCGAGGCGGAAACGGACGATACAACCTCAACGACATCCAAGGTATAGCCCTAGCCAGCGCTTTCATCTACAAGCAAATTGGCAGTAAATACATTCGTATACCAGAGTTAAACGATAACGTTCTCTATATAGTGAGACCGTCTCGCGAGAAGATGGGGCCACGTCGTGACATCAGCAAACAAGTTGTTGAAATGCTTAAAGATCTCGTATACAACAAGAACATAAACCAAGCGGCATACGATAAGCTATCTGTAGAGGATCAAAAGCTGTTTAAGGAGATTCTTAGAATTACTCATATCCAACATGCTTTTCGCGATGAGCTACCGGACCCACTAGGATCGCTTAGAATGGAGTATGAGAAGCTGAAAGGTGAACTCATGTTAGGAAACGACAATGCGTCTATCCTAAAGCAACTCAAGGTTGTTACAGTCGACATGTACAGCAACAGGTTAATTTCCGATGCTGAATTCAAAGATATCATTACTCGTCTACTATAGAAACGATGTTGGTTCTAGACACCAAACAAATCCTCAAGTCGGGCGGTTTATACAACCTACAAGCAGATCAGAACCTCGCGGAACTCAAATCGATAATAAAGGATCTTATCGTAAAAGAGCGACCGGCTAGCCATAGGCCAGCTGTGTGGGCAAGTGAACGACCCGAATACTCAAAAAAGACTACTTCGACTCAAACCCAAACCGATGCTTCTGGAGGTCGTGTCTGGGCCTATCATCCACGAAAAAAAGCTGTTCCGTCAGTGAAGACATTCGCTTTGTAAGTTAGCTTATACCTGCTCTAAGAGCATTGTTCTTCATCCCTCGACGGACAGATATTTTTTTATCATCGATATCGATCTGCAGCATCTGATACTCTCCATCGTTGTTCCTGGTTGGTAAGAATACTGAATCACCGAGCACTACTATCTGATCAGCCCTGAGCAACGTTGACCCTATCACCGTATTCGGCTCATGAGATAAGTTGGTTTCCAAATCCTTACCACTTGCACACCCCATAAGGACTTACTATATTTATCTCCACAGAAAAACTTTCGAGAACCAGTCGGGGCTGTAGATTGGGTAATTCTTTTTGTGTCGTTTGAAGTAACGCTCACGTCTTTCCGGATCGTTGTGGTCGTAAGCACGGAATGCTCCTAGATTGGTTGAATCCTTGAATTGCTTATACGGTGTACCATCCCGTTTAAAAGCACCAAAAGATACAATCCGACCATCATCAAACACAGCATCATATTTCTTAGTTCGCTTAGTTGAAACACGAAACTTATACCTTGGCTCCATTGAGTATATTCACTCAGAGATTTGTCTGAAGACAAAGGGCGCCAAACCCGTGTCAAAGACACTAAGCTTTGCTTATAATTGCTCTAAGCTCGTTGACTTCAGCTTTCAATTCTTGTATTGCTTTTGATAATACACTAACCAGACTCGCCAAATCGATTCCCATTGGATTGATAGGTTCTCCTTGTTCATTGAGTTCGTCGTTTACTCCGATCGATACGACCTCAGGAATGACTTCAAGCATCTCCTGAGCAATGAACCCAACATGTTGAGATCCATCGTTCCTCATTGTGTATTTCCTTGGCTGCATACGCATCACCTCAGCTATACCATACGGGATATCAATGATGTCTTTCTTGATACGACGATCACTGGCGTTGGTATATGCCCCACCTCTAACAGGAGCGTACGAAACCCAATTAAACGATGCGTCACACGTTCCTAAACGCATAGCTCCAACCGTAGCATCAGTCCCCATCGCTAGATAGTTTGCTTGACTCCAGGAAGTTCGATAGACAGCTTTACCATCCACGTTTTGTTTGCTATGAAAACAACTATCAGCCCATATTTGGCCTCCAGAGTGTATCGTCGCCTCCGCTCCTGCAGATTTATCAACTGATAGACGTTTAGATGTATTAAGCTTCATGCAGGTGCCTCCGTTGATCATCCAGGAGAGAGGATCGGTTGTATAGGTTCCGAAGCATACACCATTGTTGTCAGTGCCTCCTGCCTCATTATATATGATTAGACCACATTTCAAGGGCGTCCCGTTGTCATTCCAATATTCAGCAACGCGAAGCCAAGAACCGTAAAGGTTTGCACTATCACCAATTATATGGAACCGTGAGGTAGGCACTGAGCCGCCGATACAGACCCTATTATTAGCGGTCATGCAAAGAATGTCGCTCGTCCCGAAAGTGCTGAACGAAATTCGATTTTGGTCATTAGAGTAGCCAACATTCGTCCAGGTTAGTGTAAAACAGTTTTTCGTAGTTTGGGAAGCTCCTAAGCGAATACTCGCCGATCCGGATGGTTTAAAGATATTGAGATCGCTTGAGCCTTGGTTTGGCCCGACATTGAATCCCCCATCTTGAGCGAATGATCCTCTTTTGTTGAGAGTATCCGTCTGACCAAGCGCACTTGCTTTTGTCCAAAATTCGATGTCAGCGCCGTCATATTGGAAATCAGACGTCTTGGTAGCCACGATAGCAGCGCTTGGAGTCGTAGATGATGGATCGGCGGTATCATTAAGGAAACACAGTCCAGAATAGGTGTAGTTACTGTTAGATTGATTCCTGATGATGATATTGTAGTTAGCACATGTCTTATCAAAGTTACTCAGTGTTCCAGCAGGGATCGTGAAAATGTTGGTTGCCGCGCTGATAGCCTGACCTCCAACAGTGAGACTAGAACAGCTCAGAGCACCTAGACCACTGATAGATCCATCGGTGACGGGAACGAGAGCAATGTTTGGAGATGCGGTACCGCTTACTATACCAGTTAAGTAACTCAGCCTATAATCGTTCCGCCCAAGGTAGAGAGTTTGAGCATATGAATAGGTTAGGTAGCCTGTTTGATCAAGCGAGAGGTAGAAGTTCGGATTGTACGTAGTAGAAATAAAAATGGGTTGGGGGTAACTAAAGCCACTCATGTTATGTTTACCAGTATATAGTCTAAACGAAACATGAGTCTAATTCCAGACTATGGTGGGGGTCTGCCTAAACAGTATCGAAGCTCTTCTGTAGGCGACATTAAAGAATTAGACATCAAGAAGCTCTTTAGAATGGTTGTGTTAGGTCCTTCGTATTCAGGTAAGAACAATCTTGTTTTCCACATCCTCAAACACTCTCCTCATGTGTTTGCTCATCTACACATAATTGCGAGGAACAAAAATCAAGAGCTATATGACTATCTCAGGGACAAGCTCGAAGGGTTCATTACATTCTACGACACACCGCCTAACGTTGATCAAATTCGGCGAACTCCTGGTAAGAAGCCAGAATTGGTAATCATCGACGATTACAGCAACGACAAGCTACTTCAGAAGAATATCTTCAGTCACTACATGACTAGAGGCCGCCATCACTTCCTCTCAACGATATTCCTATCTCACAGCTGGTTTGGGACAGACAAGATGATCCGCTTAAACGTAGAATATGTCGCTATTCTGCGGGCGAACAGCAAGCGTGATCTGAAGCTTCTAGTCACCGATTTTAACATAGCCGGAGTCGATGAGAATGCTATCGTCAAATATTACAATCAAGCTATAGCTAGGGGGAAAGGACAGTTTCTCTTCGTCGATTCTGTTAAAAGCGAGCTTCGTTTCAATTTCGATAAGCGAATCCAAATCCCCCAAAAAATGAAGATGAGGACGATGAGGAGAATTAGCTCTGTTGTGTTTCTAACCACCGCTCATGCTTCTGAGTGCGTTGATGCTTCGCACGTCTCCCTCTTGCTATATCAGTTCCGCATTCACAGATTATTCGCTCAGTCGACCGTGCCTTAATCTTAGCTTTATTGACCTCATAGTATTGTTGCTTGCTTTCTTTATTGAGTCGACCGTACGTTCTCTGTCGTTCTTTGAGCTTTTCCTTATTGACTTCATAGTATGCTCGCACCTCTTCTCGTCGTTGTTCTTCTGTTATGTGCGCCCGAATCTGATTAACGCAAATTGTTCTATCGATTACCAATTGTTCAAACTCAAGTAGTTCCCGTTTAGTTTCAATTTCATGTTCGCTAATCAAATGAATCTCGAAACTGTCGAATCCGTGTTCCTGGAAATGATTAAAGATAGAACATCTACCGAGTCTCTTACCATCTTTCCATCGCTTAAAATCACATTTATGACCGCTCCACCTTGCTTGTAACGTTTGAGTCGTGGATCCAACATATATGATTGAGTCATCAGCGTTGCTGATCTTATAAATGCTTCCGATCATAATTATGCGAATCTACTTATTATATATTCTTTACATTTATGTATCAGATTAGTTTTCATTTCACTAATATATACAATGGCCTCGTTCGTTAAGCTTGATTCAACTAATCTCGTCCAGAACGGGCTAAACAACACATGGAGGCTCGAATTTGCCGGTTCGTCTGTAAATTTCCGAAATAACGATGTTGCAGTTCAATCAATCTCCCTCTATTGCTCCGATTTCAATATTGACAGCGTTAGTTTTGGGAACAACACGTTTCAGATTGAAGTGCCTACTGCAGCAACGACATCTACTATCTCACTCAACCTAGCCGACGGCTGGTACTCCTACGCCGACATCAATCAAAACATCCAGAAGGCGCTTGTCTCCGCTGGTGCATACCTAGTCGATACGTCTGGTAACAACGTTTTCTTCATTCAGATTAGTGAGAACAGCACCTACTACGCTTGCCAGCTCGACTGCTCACCAACGCCTATCTCTATTGGGACATACACGCGTCCCGCTACCGGATTGTATAGCTCTGGTGGTACCGGGTTGCCTACCACCTCTCGTGTCCCACGTCTGATCATCAACAATAGTGCCTTTGGGAAGGTTCTAGGGTTCTCATCAGCAACGTATCCATCAGCTAGTCAAACAACAGCTGCTAGTCTCCTAAGTAATATTATTCCTCAGATCCATCCTACGTCCAGCTACATTGTCCGATGCGACCTTATTAAGAACGATTACGTCGTAGGCGGTGACCTCTTAGCGGCCTTCGATCGAGGAGACGCAACGATTGGTCAGCTGATCACGTATCAACCATCCAACTACGCATGGATAAAGGTAAACGATGGTGCTAGGAACTCTATCACCCTATCTATCTGGAATCAAATCGATCAACCTGTTCACTTCCGCGATACCAGTGTGTCTATTATGCTTCTAATCAAGCCTCGTGATTACACTAACAAAAAAAAAGAAAAAGAATAAGCTTGTCTATTTTTTATGTCTAGAGACCGAGTCGTTACAATCTAAAGCTCCCTGCTTGCATCGGCTTCTTACGCATCGATCTAATCAAAGCCATGTGATCTTTAGCCTCTTGTGAGCCTTTCACGAGCTTGGCGGGCTTACCAGACTTGAACCCTACACCGAACCGAGTCTTAACACGCTTACGAACGTCCTTAATCATTTCTACGTGCTCAGGCTTTGTCGCCTTCTCAATGAGTTTACGCTCGCCTAGATCAACTAAGTCAGTCAGGATACCCTTCTGCTTAGCATAGCGTAGCGCTTGTCTCGCTCCATGTTTGATGTCCGTGATTGTGATACGACCTCCTTCTGGCTCTACGCCAATGCCTGTCATCGACTTCAGTGCTGCTCTTGCTGGGATAGCTCCTTCCGGTGCTCCTAATGCAGTTGCAATAGCTGGGATGCCAATATCTGCTGCTTTAGTGAGAATTCCTGAATCTTTTGCAAATTTGAATGCCTTCTTGATGCCTCCCCAAATCTTGCTCCAGATACTACCTCCGTGCATGCCGCCACCATTATTGTGCTTGAACGGGAAGCCAATCTCTTTATGAGTAATCACTAATCGCGTGCCTTTACCTGCTTTCCGCGCCTTAAGTGCTTTAGCATAGCTTTCAGGATGAAGATGTAGCGTTGCATCTGACCCTGCTAGCTCGGCCTTAGTCAGTGAAAGTGTCCCGGTCTTAAATGCTCGCTTTAACTTGGACGCTGGGATACAGCTCGATACGGCTAACTCTTTGTACGTCATGATTGGTGTATATTCAATTGATCAAAGCACTACAATATTTAAATTAACAAATCGCTTCAAGAGATGTTGCTTGTTGTGTTGCATGCAATATAACCAGAACACACAGAAGATGCCACAGTAATCGTCGCGAGCTCCTTGCATCTGGAGTTCATTGTATTTCATTGAACCAAACCTACTCGGCGGGCCTTCCCCCATTGAATCGAAGTAAGTTCCATTGTAAGCACATGTCCAGTGGCCTACATCCATATTTGGCTTTCGCAATAGTATCATGAATGTGCCTTGCTTTGGTAGAGGTTTCTTAACCTCGCTAGACTCATAAATACCATCTAAATGTATTTTAAGAATACCCGCAATCTCTATAAGATCATGATCGGACGTAATAGCCTTAACGAGGTTCATATTTATTTATTTTGCATCAACGCTGGCTGTGTCTATATACTATCAGCTATCAAACATGTCTGAAACACAACTAGCTGATCAATTCCTTTACCAGTCGTCCTTAAAGACCGACTCGTCTGTCCACGTGTCTTCGCGCAAGCGTGTCCCGTACGTAATCGATCTTAACCAGGGTTCGTATGCCAATGGAATCATCACTATCGATGCTACTTCACAACTAAACGGTGCAGAAGGCTTTGCTTGCCTTCGTGATGCTTATATCATGCTGCCATACAAGGTATCGATGAAGAACACTCACGCTACTCAAGCTCTTGCTGCTGCTGCTAACCGTCTCTCGGTCGGATTGAAGTGCGGCGTTTGGAATGTCATTGATGGCATGTCGCTTGAACTCAACGGCAAATCAATCCTTTCGATGACAGAGTACAAGATGTTTGCCAATAACCTTCGGCTCAGGCTGAAACTAGTATTGGTTACGTTGAAAAGCATGGCGCTGAGTCATTTCTTTACCCCGACAGCTCTGGCTCGATGACTTGGGGATCAGTTACAAATTCATCATCTGTAACTACCGCAGCTGCTACTACCACTGGTGATGGCTATTCTAACACCGCTTCTGATACATCTACCGCGTTATCAATTGCATCCAATGGTTCAGGCATTCTCCCTGCCAACGACGGTTTCGTTCGCAGACTTCTAGCCAATCCTCCAACAGTCAACACAGCTACTGCCGCTAGCACTAACACCAACACCAATGGATGGCCCACAATTGCTCCTACCGCTTCTGCTTCAATTGTCAACCAATTCGGTCGCGGTGCTTTCCTACCTGGCGCTGCTACAACCCCTGCCGGCTCCATTGCTGGAACTTGGAACTACATGTTAAAGATTAAATTGACTGATCTACATCCAATCTTCAAAGAACTCGATCTCATGGCTAATCCGCAAATCAAACTCCGCTTCCGCGTGAACCAAGGCTCTTCTGTGATTGCAACGTCTGCCACTAGTAAGGCCATGTCACTAACTTCGACCACTCTCATCTCCGGTCAGACTTGCCCAATTATGGTTGCATCTAGCGGAACGAACAGTCCTAACTCCGGTGTTATCGCTACCGCTGGTGCTGGTCAGATCAGCGTCGCTTGGGGTGCTATTACGAATACGCTAGAGCCTGTAGTTGATTCTACTTACTTCCCTTTCACTACGACACGTTTGTATGTACCATTCGTTGATCTTGAGAACCCTCAAGCTATTATCAGTAAGCCGGTCAAGACGATTAAGTATCTTGATTTCTATCCTCAGTGGTTTTACCAACGAACTGCTAAAGGTGTTCTAACAACTCAAGATACAACTGCGTTCGATCTACAGCTATCGGCTTCGATCAAGAATGCTAAATACGTCGCTCTCATGCCTTTTGCTGAGACCAGTAGTGGTAACTACGTATCTGCCACTGTTCAGCAGTTCCAATCACCTTTCGATAGCGCCCCCTGGACTGTACAACCTGGTTCGTCTATTCGTAACTTCAATGTTCGTATCGGTTCTCAACAAGTGTTCGACATCTCGTATGACTACGACTTCCACGCATTCATTAATGAATTCACCAAGCTATCAGCAATCAACGGTGATCAGACGCCTGAGCTATGCAATGGTCTCCTCGACTATCAAAAGTGGAGTTCTACTAACCGCGTTCTAGTTGCTGACGTAAGTCGCTTGACAGAGCGTGACGTACCTCAGAGCATTCAGATTATGGGAACCAACGCGTCTTGCCAAGGCGTTAACATGCTCGTTCTTGTAGCGTTCGAGAACGAACTAAGCTACAACCGCCTCACGGGAGAGGTTGAGGAGTACACTTCTAACTAACGGGAGAGGTTGAGGAGTACACTTCTAACTAAGAAAAAAAAAGTAGAGTTGCTTACTCTAATAGGATTCTACCAGCCCGATAATTTTTTTTTTCTTTATGGCGCTTGTTGATCTGCTCCTTGTGCTCGCTGTCATACTGCTTCTGCTTGGCAAGGATCTTTTCACGATTCTTCTGGTAGTACCGCTTCTGTGCAGCCTTGATTGCTTCTTTGTTTCGAAGATAGTTCTCTGCTGAGTAGGCCATGGTGATTGTATATTAATAACTTGATATGTATTAGGATCAACTTGTTAATTCGCGGTGGCGTTCATGTTGGAAACTTAAAAAAAAAAAAAATGAACTAGCTTAGAACCCTCCGAGAACGCTTCCACCTGCGCTCCATGATCTTATCTTCTCCGGTTCAGGCATTAGCCTTGACCATGTTTTATGCTTCGGATAGGAACAGTGATGAGCGTAATTCCATCTAATCATTGTTTTCCCGCACGGACATGATACAGATTCAGACAGATCAGCTCTAAAGATAAGCTGCATCATCGATTCAGCTTCATTAAGATCCATATTAGGGGCAGGATACTTCACTAGCGGATGATTAGCGCAACGCTCTTTAGTTTTCGCCTTGGTGCAAATGTTACCGTTCCTCATAATGTAGTTGCACATGATTGTTATTATATACTTCTAACATCCATCTTTCAGGTTCAACTTCATATTGCGCGCTTCCATTGGAGTTTGGAAGCGCTACTTCTAATGCCGTCGCTTCATGGATTGCCCCCTCTTTGAAGCTATAGAGGAGGAGAACAATGTGGAGGCATGTAGGAGGAGATTAGATAATGTTTAAGAGGAAGGAAGGGATAATGATGTGGGGCACTCACTGGCCTCTAAAAGGTGGGTGGTGGGGCGAGAAACGGGTTTTTATAAGAAGTTAGGAAAGGAGCGGGTCGAGGAGGGGACGTGTGGGTGGGGTTTTAGAGAAAGGAAGGTGTTTTTTTTTTAAAACCCACTATGAAGCACTCTATAATTACTACTCCCCCGAATTGTGTGTCCTAGTGTATGTCGGACCTGAATTGAGACGCCGAAAACAACATAAACAGCAATGCATGACCGTGACGTTCGAGGATGGTGCTCCACTTTCTGACCCTTCTCGTCTGGATCATTCTCGCTTGGAATCTGGTTCTCCGGAAAATGTTCAGGATGAACCGTGTGAATTCCGGCTGGAACCGGGCGAGCGATATGGATGGT
>KV731172.1:0-10863 GCA_000500225.2 Phytophthora pinifolia
CCAGGTTGCGGTTGATGACGTCGTACACGACGCCGTTGATGAGCTTCATGTCGTCAGCCATTTGCCTCTCCGCTCCGACGTTGAGCCAGCGCGCGAGCTTCCAGAGGCACATGGGCTGCTGGAACCTCGCCATGATGCGGCGACTGGCGCGCTCGAACGCCTCCATGAAGTCGGAGTTGCCTCCCGTCTCGAGGCCGTTCAGCTCCACGCCGAAGCCGATCTTGGTGAAGATGTCCATGGTGAAGTAGTCCAGCAAGCGCTTCATGTTGAGCGTTTGCCCGTTTGCTGCGGCTTCGTTCAGCTTGGCCGTCAGGAGAACGCTGTGGTCGCGCACCACGTGCTCCATAGCGTCGCGGATCATGTTCATGGAGAAGAAGTGGCTCGCCGTCTTGCGCTGATGCTTCCACTTGGCGCCGTCCACGACGAAGATGCCTTCCCCGAGCAGGTCCTGGGCGATCGTTGCGATGGCGGGGCCCTTGATGAACGCGTCGAACTGCGTCTTCAAAACGTCCTCCATGGCTTCCGGTGAGCTGATGATCACTGCCGGTGGACGTCCAAGTACCCGGACACGCCACGGTTGTCCGCTGTGCTCGCGGCATTGCTCCAGGATCCAGTCGTAGATCCTCGCGCGCTGTCGGACGGTCAAGTCCAGCGTGTTCTTGAGCACCGGCAGCGTGCTGCGAGGTGTTGGCAGCTCGCAGACTGCTCGATCCTGGTCGGTTGGGGACGTGATGTAGGCCACCGCCGCGGCCACTAGCGACGCCGCAATGGCGAAGGGCAGCACCATGTTCCGCAGCTATTTGTTTGCTCGCCACTCAGTACGATGGTAACTGCACTACTGGCAAGATGACGAGTCTGGACCGAAGATGAAATGTGGACAGCAACTCAGAGGCCAATCCCACGACTTTAGCGAAGAGCGTTGAGCACTAGTGGCAGGCTCTCGTAAGGAATTGCACATGGAACTTCGGCTGGACACACGCTGCAGGTTCACCGCCAGCACGAAAGGATAGTCCGGCGATCGCAAGGCAGCTCTGCGCTGGCAAAACTGCGTTGCCGTGGGGTTCGAGCAAGAGCGCAAGTGCCGAAGTTCCAACCTCGACGATCCTGAGTTGTTGGTGATGCGGGGCTCGCTGGAGTGGGGGTGTGATGATGAATCAACACTGTTGATGATTCAATTTTTACACAGGAGTGTATGATTTGGAGATTTGCAGGAAGTACACGGTTCATGGCATTTTTACAGGCCAGGACAATCTTGTCCCTTTGCACTTTCTCTGTAAAATAATATCTATAAATTTATGGATGAATATCGTCAAATCTCCGACCATACTTGATTTCATTATAGTAAATACTGACCAATAGAAACTAGCCTGCTGAAGAAAATAAGATTTCAGCCAATCCCATCCTTGATTTTTTTGTATTGTAGCCAATCATTGCGTTGGTGCATAAGTGAAGCCCGCTCATTCACTCCTCCGACATATGTTGCCTCTCGGAGTTATTGACATGCCTATACAGACCTTCAGTCATTCGCATATTTCACGAATAACACACAAGCTCCGACAAGCTCTCCGACACATCGTCATGAGCCTCAAAGACCTCGCCCCAGCTAACACCAAGCGTGCTCGCGAGCCCGCAGCGCGCTCCTTCCTCAAGTACCTGTAGGATGAGGAGGTCAGCTGGCAGTTCCTCGTGGCGTGCATGGAACGAGAGAACGCCGCGCTTGCTTTGGAAGCGGTGATGGACAAGTTTGGTCTCTAATCTGGCGTTCAAGGAGGGCCGCACGGGCAAGCTCCTTGCCTGGCATTCTACTTCAGGCAGGCCAAGAACTGGCTGCTGGAGCAGTTCCCTCAGCACCGAGCGGCGGTGGACAAGAACCTGCTCAAGAAGGGTCAAATGCTGGAGCGCCATTGCATGAAGCGCGCGACTGGAGCGTTTGTGAAGAAGGCGCCGGCGTGTACCAAGGCGGCGCTCAAGAATATGATGGAGTATCTTTATTCAGCTGCATTTATAGTTACTGCCGATGACTACCAAGATGCTGCTCCGCTGAGCTTGCTGTGGTTTCTGTCCGGTCGTGCGTCGAATCTCACCCTTCTGCGGAAGGCGAACTATTTCTGAAGCGTATAGATATTTGGGGGAGGGCGGCTAGAACCAGAGTGAGGATGCCGCCCCCGCAGTTCGGACCGGTTGGAACCTTCTAGAAGGTTCCACTGACCGTCCTACATATGCTTCTATATTCACTAGGTTTTACTATGGACAAGGTGAGTCCTCCTATTTCCGTATCACTCACCCTCCTTCCAAGAGTCGGCGCCATTCCCTAGCTTGTCCGCGCGCGCCCTGAGCCTGTTGTCCTTCACATTCGTCTGACCCGTTCCCCCCACGCTTCGGCCTGGTTGTTGCGGGCTTGGATAGGTGCTGATAGAGATGACGGAGTCTCCTGGNNNNGCTGCTGCTCCTGCTGCGGGCTCGCCCTCGCTTAGTGCCGCTTCTGTCCGCGATGATCCCCGCACTGCTGTGTGGGAGGAGCTGTAATCTTTGCCGCTGCCGCCGCTTTCGCCAAGCGCCTCTTCCTCCCGGTCGTCGTCCCCTGCTGGCTCGGCCGGATACTCTCCTGTAGCGGGTACTTCCGCTTCGAGCGCCGCCGCTCCTCCGATGTCGCTCCTGGAGCTTCTCCGTGAACATCTTGGGTCTTCGGACTCAGAATCAGGTCCAGCGGCAACCGCTGAGGTGACTTCAGCCCTGGCTAGTGCGGGCCTTGATGACAGTGATGACGAAGCCACCGTCGTCCACACGGAACGAACTCGGTTGCGCCGTGGAGATGAAGTCGCGCCTGGTCACCCGGCTCTTCCGAAGCCGCCGGAAAAGCATCCGGTGACTCACCACCGGAACCGTTACGATCCGGATGAGACATGGGATTATCGTACCGTCGCCCCGATCAATCGCCTCTTGGATGCTCGTGGTGAGCCCCCGCACCGCTGGCAGTGGAAGGGTGCTCCGCTGCAGATGAGTTGGGTGTGGATGGAGGATATGGACAATGATTCGACGCGTGAACTCATGGCGGAGGTGGACCGGTGGCAGGCCAAGGGTAATACTGGTCCGTATTTCCCTGTTCAGCGTGATTCTGCGTCGGCTTCGGGCAAGTGCTTCATGGACGCGCTACGCTCCACGCTGTACTATCTTGGCGCTCCCAATTTGGTCACCTTGGAAGTGTGGGACGCCTATGAAGGCACGAGGCCTTCCAAGATCCAGGACGGCGTGACTCGAGATGACGTGACGGAGTTCTTCAAGCTTCTCCAGCGTCAAAGTGTTCCGTCGAACTACGACCGCTTGATGGTCAATTTCAATCCGAGCCCAGCTGCTACGATCGAGACGCTGTATGACTTATGCGAGACGTTTGACGCTGGAGTGTACATCGTGAGCACCGATGAAGATGGACTTGGGCATTGTTTCGTCGTGATCTCGCATGGTCCTGGCAAGCGGCTTATCTCGTTGGATGATTACGACCCCAAGGAAGATCCCCCAATGTTCGTCATGCCTCTCCGTTATCAAGCTTGCGTGGTGGAGTGGCTGGGAGTGACACAGAACGACCCCGACCGACGGCAAGCGACACGCGAGCCACGACGCGGAATGTTCAACAAGACGATGGGAACGGGCCACATCTGATTCTGAGTCGGCCGAGAAAGAGTGACCGGTCACTATGGGTGCCCCGGCTATGTGCTTGATCTGGGACCCCGATCGGGAGTGGTTCGCGCAACCTTAACTAAGGTTGCGTAATGTTGCTGTAACGGAACAAGGTTGCGTTTAGAAGGTATCAAAAATTTGACGAGAATCTATTTTTCCAAAATTACCCTACTCGATTAGGTACGTATTACTCGTTTAAGTACGATCAATATATGCCTCTCATTTTTCGAATCGCACTGTTGAGTGGTTTTGCCGCGCGGAGAAGCGAGGGGCCTGGAGCAAGTCGTGCAGACAGCGTAGTGGCCTGGAACAAGTGGTGCAGACAGCGGAGGGGTCAGGACAAGTGGCTCAGTAAGGCGGGACGTATGGCTGTCGGAATGCGTGTGCTCCTGCTTGCATCTAACGTTGTGCGTGTTTGTGTGCGTTCCAGCTCGCCGCTTACGTGCAAAGAGTACCGAGCTGAACTATATGTATGCCGCTCTGGGCATGGAGAAGGATGACAGCAGTGACGACGACTTCGTCGTGGTCGACGACGACCCGCTCGACGAGGAAGACGAAATTTCAACCGACTCAGAGCAGCTTTCACGCCCAGGTATGATGTGTGTTCAAGTGCGGTGATGAATATTACTAATAGTAGTGCTGACGTGTATATTAGGCCAGAAGGAGAAGCAGAAGAGGCCTACGAAACGCGAGAATTCATCCGGTAATACCTGTTGCTACTTTAACTAACGCGATATTTGCGTTATGTAACCATCGCTTGTGATTCCTTTGCAGAT
The DNA here is from genome assembly GCA_000500225.2 of Phytophthora pinifolia. NCBI lineage: Eukaryota > Oomycota > Peronosporomycetes > Peronosporales > Peronosporaceae > Phytophthora > Phytophthora pinifolia. The sequence goes on from KV731172.1 coordinate 4,452, forward strand.
CACTCGAACAAACGCCCCCAGTCGTTTCCCACGCATGCGTTACCTCCCAGGAAAAAGCGTACAGTGGAGTTGGATGCCGAGCAAGCCGAAGGCACTGGCGGCGATAGCGTTTCGTCGGTGTCGGAGTACACACCGCGGAAGTGCTCCAGCAACCACTTACAAGTGATGAACACAATGAAGACGGATGGCATTACCATCGTTGCTCCTAGATTCCCAATCCCGGCCGCTTACTGTCGTGCCAGCGTCTTCTTGTCCATTGTCCTGCAAGATCTTGGTGGAATGCGCGAAAAGCATGATGTGCGAATTCACGTAGCACACATATATCTGTGTGAGACACATATATATATGTTCTACACGTAGTATTTCGTCTGCTTGATTCTCTAAATTTAGACAAGGCTTGTGACACAGGCCACGTGGATTCGGTAATTAAAATTAGATTACCGGGCATAAGGTTGTCCTACGCCGTAAGGTTGCTACAATTCCCGTCGTCATGTCGTACTTACGGTTGCGGTAACACCATTCACCCCGATCTGGAAATCTAGAAGGAATCAGGTTGAAGATGCGGCGATGGAAGGAATCAGGTTGAAGGTGCGACGATGGAAGAAATATGGTTGAAGATACGGCGAGAGCCACGACGGTTTAGAGTTAGGCGTGGGAAAAGGAAGATCGTATGGATGGGATTGTAGGAGAGGATAGGTAAGGCTCAGTGCCGAATCCTCTTTGTTCTGCACAAGTCCGGAGTCTCCCTTGTTCCAAGGGCCACAAGCGTCGCGCAAAGAGCCGTCCGATAACACGGCCCCGTCTTCGCCCTAGTGCGATCCGTGCCCCAAGGAGGACCACGTTAAATGATACCACCAAGGCTCACCCCACGCCGGAAGTGAAGAAGCGCGCTGGCCCGATAACGCCGCGCACCCGACCGCAGACGATAACGTCGCAGTTCTACGGTCAACGGAGAGATAGAGGGTAAATGAGCGTGGACCTGATAACACCACGCGGGAAGACCGAAGACGCACGAGTGTCCATGGTCGAGGAGAGAGAGGAAGAGAGGAAGAGTGAAGAGGAGCGCGGGCCTGCGAACACCGTGCTGAAGACCGAAGGCGCGCCCCGATAACGTCGCTGCCCAAGGTCAAGGAGAGGAGAGGAGGAAGGAGAGAAGGAAGGCGTCACCCGTGACCGTGCGGAGCGCTGAAGACAAGAGACGCAGAGCGAGGACCATCCGCGCTGCGCCAGATCGCGCCGAGGACTCGACGCAAGCCACGACTGTATACTCTGTTCTGAGATACGCTATTCAAGAACCGGGGAAAACCCCGTCGCACACTAGGCCGCGACGGGTTTGTGAACGAACAGCTTCGCGCAAGGATTTTCGCGAGGACGCTCCGCCACAATGGTGCCGCGACCCGGGAGTACTACTCCGGAAGGTGATGTAACAGTCAAGCAAGAGCCTGAGGGAAGAGCCCCGTCGATTGAACAGTCGTCGACGGGAAGTGAGATCGAAGAGAGACTGCCCGCATCGTGGAGTTCTGAGGGAACCTTCACGATAGGCATGGAGTTGGAGCCAGCGATGAACTGAAGGCGTACGAAGAAAAGTTCGCCGTTCCCGATGTGGCTTCGCAAGAAGCCACCACGTTCCTCGAGTCACATCGAGGTCCGACCGGCCGGAAGCCCGCGAGGGCCGAAGACCAACAATCCGGTCGGAAATCTGAGAAGATTGAAGACCAACAACCTCCCGCCGCGTCAATGACATCACACTGCTCTTTTGGCAAGGGCCACTGCCTCGTTACGCAGTATTTGATTCCAGGAACCAGGCCAATCTCATGACAGACACCTCGATCAGGAGGTAAACCAGATCGCGGGTCGTTGGAGACCACGTCCTGGAGCTCCTTGATCAAAGGATAGAAGGGATCTGACGGATCCTTCAAAATCGAATCTCCGCTTCGCTGAGTGCCTCCTTCGTATCTTCAAGGACAGCTTCATCCATAGCGATGAGGAGTTCAGCTCCTCTTCGGGTCGTATCATGACTACCTCGGCCAACTCGCCGGCCTTCAAGGCGTCCCCAAACTCGGGAATGGACAGCTCGTCTAGCTCCAGCAGAGCATCCAGTACCGGGATAGCCTCAAGGCTAGCATTGCCATCGGCTTCACCGGTCACTTCATTAACTAGTATATATAGCTGCTCGCTATCCCCGTCTATGACATACACATAGTGTTTCAGGACAGACGCCTCCTTGCGGAAGCTATACGCCTCGGAGAGGCCAGCAGGCTCACATGAAAAGTGTCCTCAGGTGTTTCCACCTCTTGTTGCTCCAAAGGAGCCGGCGATGAGCTGCAATGCTCGCAGCCCCCACCCAGTGGGTTAGGTGCCACTCCACCCGCATCGCCAGTGTCCTCCCCTTGATGCCTCGGCTCACAGCCGACCGCACCATCATTGGCACGCAGCGGCTCGTTGCCGTCGGGGCGCTCACCGCTAAGCGGGTTACGTGCCGCTCCACGCGCATCGGGCCAGGGCCACGCCCAAGATGCCTCGACAAATTGTCGACCATGCCATGACCGGCATGCAGCGATGACTCATTATCGCTATGAGTCTCACTCAGTGGGTTACGTGCCACTCCACGGTCAGCCCTCGAGACTTGCTCGGGACTCGCATCTTCGACGCCAGTGTCCATTAACTCAGACAATCCAATGTCTAGCACGTTGACCGACTCGGTCCAGTGCCCGCGCCAATAGCGCTTTTGCTTCCTAGCAGAGGTGGGTTCATGACTCACCAAAGCTCCAGTAGGAGACAAGCGCGTATCGCCTAAGGTCTTCGACCTCCAATCGATCCAGGGCTCATGACATTCCAGCCACGCCATGCCCAGGATGAGGTCATACCTCGAGTCGAGGTCGATGACCAGACAGCGTTCCATGCCGTCGAAGTCCAAAAACTCCACGCCCAGGTTAACAGGAACCTTGGGCACCGTAACACGGGTCCCCGTCGCGAGGCGGACGGTGACGATGTCACTCTGACGCGCTTTTAGCGCCTCAGCATACCGCTGACTTCCTTCCATCGCGGAGAGTCGAGCATAGTTGCCCGACGCCCCGGAATCGATAAGTATTCTCCATGGCATTTCAAAGCCCTGCACGGTCGGTTCCACGACCAGCACGCCTGCTTGCATACACGTTCCGTGTTGTTAGAGAGCACGGCGCTCTTCGGGGCTAAGCCCTGTCGACCTCCTCCCTGAGGCTCAACAGAACCCAGTTCTTCCCCAGCAGGGCGCCCCACGCCTACTGGGTCTTGGCGTTTCCCCGCCACGGGCTCGGCTCTTGCTCAGAGGCAGAGCTTCGGCTCGATGGAGCTTGGCGCTGCTTACGCAGCGGACAACCTGGACGCAGGTACTGCGTACTGCCGCACACATAGCATCGATGGATACCAATACGCTGCTCCGCAGCCTGAAGCTCGGCTTCTTCGTCTTCAGCATAGCTGAGGTCCATAGGGACAGCACCATTGGACGCGTCCTAGGCTCCGGAAGAGCTGGCTTGGGAAGCCGTCCAACCAAGTCGGACCGACTTGAAGTTGGACTCGGCGTTCAACACCACGTTCACAGCCTCCTCAAAGAGGTAGGGTGGACACGGAAGACTTCCGTCCTGGCCACGCCAGTGCGCAGGCCTTCCATGAAGACGGTCACCGCGACAACCTCGGGAAGAGGGTCCGCCGCCATACCGGCGATGAGAGTTTGTAACTCTTGGACGAGGTCCAGCAACTCTTTCTTGCCCTGGCGGGGGCACAACTCCAAACCAATAACCGCTACGCGGCGTCCAGAGCGTTGGGCTCAGGAACAAGATCCCCATCGGCTTTGGAAGCCTATGTGCGAGGTACGAGTACCTTCTCGGCGTTGAAGATGGCGTCTGACACGCGGGAAAAGCGGCTGTCTGGTCTTGGATCATGCCTACCGTCTCTTACGGCGCCCCAGGCACAACATGAGTGGCCCCACCTGCTTGACAAGCATGAGGCCCCTACTGGCAGTGTCTGCCGATGCGTGTGGCTCGCAAGAGGAGCCGCGCCGTAGGCGCTCGCCTCTCCGCCACGGCCTCGGCTTATTGTGGCGTCCAGTAATTTCTTTTTCCGGATGCGACCCTCCATATCCGGAGTCTTGGTGGGGGAGGGTGTAACGGGGTTACGTCAAATAGTGTGATACACACAATTTAGGTGCCATACATAAGTTGGGTGTTACACACCATATAACAGCAGGTGGCCTCACAGCCTCACATTGCATTTGACTAGGCTTTACTATGAGAGATAGTGAAGCCAATATATTCAGACAACAGGCGGCTCTGCCGCGATAAACAATAATACATTCAGTTCACATTTTGAAGCCTAGAGTTCATAAGCCTTTGTATAAGGTATAAGTTCCTCTGGAGTCCTTAAATAGGTACTCGTTCAAACTCTCGTATAGAATTTGTGGTTATCAATATAACTGGAGACTCTGTGAGTCTGTATCTTCCTCTGACGCTAAAGCTACTGCAGCCCCGCTGCACCTTGCCACGTCATTCGTGATTGCAAGAACATCCATGCGCCTACCACACCTGCAACATGGGGCACCTACGCAGTCCATAACTGCTGCAGCACGCTTGGCAACCCCAGCGGTGGCGTACTGTTGTAGCCATGGCCTTCACCTTTCTTCACCTTATCAGGGTTGGGCAGGATGCCTGAAGATGTGCCCCAGGAACGCCCAGCACTTCTCTTTCGGCGGGAGTATCAGTCGGCGATCAGTCGGCGGGAGACGACCGTACCGGTGAAAGGGCTTTGGCGCGGGTTTCTTGTGCTTAAACCGGTAGTCTCGGCAAAACAGTGGCAGCAGCGCTAGCAATGGAAACTACAGAGGTAGGCCACTCGACACTCCACCAGACAGACTCGTGCAGTTTTGGGGGACATGAATTTACTCGGAACCCACGAAAAGCGACTGGGATCTCGCTATTACACGAATGACGTGACAGCCATGTCCGATCTTGATATTAGCCTTTTACAGTCAATGCCAGCTGATGAGTGGCTCTGCAGCCCACAAGAACAGCAACGACGTTACTCCATGAATAGGTCGCGTCAATCCGCACAGTTGCTTCGCTTAGTTAAGAGAAAAAGATCATTTCGCGACGCTTCGAACGCAATCGACAGAAGCGCAGGCATCGACGGTGGGTTAACGTTTGGGCTTTCGCTGGGGATATTCCTGTTTTTGCGTGTTTTTCATCGCTGGCGAGTGTGCCGACAATATTGTGCTTTCAACTCCAAATTTCCTTGCGTGGTGCATTGAATCAACCGCGCAGGCAATCGCGCAAGCCTGCCTAATTACATAGCTCATGTGCTCACAGAGATAATGTGTGAACCACACAGTCAAATATTTGCGCACTTTTCTCGAGCACACTCCAGATTGCCCCCCACCAGCAGCCATCACAGCAAATGGTTGTTGACGATGGAGAAACCGTCAGTGCTGTTGCGGCAGCTACCAGCAGAAACCAAGGAGACGAAGCGTCAAGCTCGCGCGGGTCAGCGCCAACAAGCCGACGTCGCAGGGCCAAGCAAACGACGCCACGGTCAACGCCGTCCGCGACGACTCGTGTGTCGCCGTATTCGCTGCGCGAGCGAACGCCACCTCGACCGCTGTCACTATCAGCAACACCAGCCCATCTCCATGCTCGAGATTCGCTTGATGCTTCGCCAGCGAATGAAGAGCATGATGAACCGAATCAGAATCACCTGCAGCTGCTGGTAGCCTATCATAGGCAAAATCTTGGCAGCATCGAAAGAACATCACTCTATCAACGTGTAAGTGTGACGAGGTACACAGCACGTTGCACAGAGGAACCGAAACCTAGTCTAAGGCTTCCAAAATGAAACGGAACTGATTAAATTATGTTTTACAGTCTACGTTTCTTATATAGTTGGATGGAGTGGTCAAATGAACATTCCAAAAGTCCTTGGGTTTGCTGAATACGACGTTTCAGGTTTTCAGTGATATCGTGGACCAAGTTCCTGGCGTCTGAGGCCTTACAATCCGGGATTTCGTTTCGGATCAGTTGGACGAGCTTCATCTGCTTCGCCGTTGTTACCCACAAGTCCTTTCGAACCTTATCAAGCTCCTTGTTACGAGTAGTTAAGGACTCGGTGGTGTTGACGAACGGATCTTCGGGTTCACGAGTTTTTTGTTTACCCATTCAAGGAAGCCGAACCAAACAGCTCAGTAACAACGGATATAGATCAAGCAAAGCCAAGTGGGTAACCATTCAGAAGTTATTCTCCGTGTTTTCAATAGCGGGACTGGGATTCACCAAAAGGCAAAAGCACTAAGCCACAGACCTACTGACGGAGCTCCAGATGTATGGACCACACTAGCGTGCAACCATACCAACAAGCCACTGAACGTTAACCCCCCAAAAGACGACGC
>AWVW02036331.1:0-12469 GCA_000500225.2 Phytophthora pinifolia
AGGCCGCAAGGAAGAAACTCAAAGCACCAGACTCAGACGGCGAGGATCGAGTCGTATCGAAGTCTACGTGGTCACGATCCAAGTTGGAGATAGCACACAAGCGTACGGAACTGAATGATATCCTGCGCGAGAACAAAGTGATGAGGATCCTTCAGCTGGAACTGCTCGGATCCCTCAACGGACTGGTACAAGCCCCATCACCGGCTGCGACCAAGCTGGACGCAACCATGGATCTACTCCGTCAGGCAGAAGAAGCAGGCTTCACGGCTGGGGCGTTCAACGCCGACGTTCTCTTCAGTCTGGAGCTGGACGTAATCAAGATCTCCGCCAAGTCGCTCTTCAACCTGCTGAAGCCGCTCGTGGGCGGACGACCAGCAGCCAAAGTGCCCGAACCCAAGGGTGCCCAAGTTCAGTCACCGGAGTATCACACGGGATCGTCCCAGTACGCCTCCGCCACGTCGGAAGCCAGATCCGACAGTTCGTCGGGATCTCGTCGAATGTCGCTTGGTCCGTCCGGCGCTGCGATGCTGAAGGCGCGTACCGCTGCTGACTTGGAGGACAAGATCCCGGTGCCGCAGACGAAGATGCCAGCACCGGATCGGAAAGCCTCACCGAATATATCCCAAGATCCGGCGAGTGGCTTGGAGACATACTTCCAAGCAGCTATGGCGCGTTTCCTGAGTGAGCGCCCACAAGTCCGAGCCCTACGACCGGTCGCCCTTCCACCGAACTCTGGAGAACAGTACGTTGACATGGAATCGGCGGGATCGCAAGATCACCCCGAGCATTGGGAATACGATCCCGATGTCCTCGACATGGGGGCGACGAGACGCACAGCCACTACGGCGGCAGCGATCGCGCCGACCGGATCCTCGGCTGTTCAACGAGTCAAGATCTCGGCGATCTCGGATCTGAAGGACTTCACAGGCAAAGATCACGACGTGGAACGCGCCAGAGGCTGGATCAGCAAGGTTAAGTCAGCATTCACGAGAGACCAGGTCACGGATGAAGAGAAATGCCTTACCTTCGCGGATCTCCTCACCGGCCCCGCGAGGAACTGGTACAGGCAGCTAAGTCGGTCCACTCGAATGAAGTGGAGCGATCTGCTCCGAAGCTTCCAGACGCAGTATTGTGGATTGGGAGTCTCGGTGGCGTGTCAGTACTACCACGCGCGCAAGCGTTCGGAAGAAACGCCACTGGAATATCTGCACCGCCTGAACGTCGCTGGCATGCGCGCTCGGCTGAAGATAAAAGATGGGGACGCAAAGGCACGTTTGGAACACGTGGAACACTTCATCGAGACCCTGGGAGATCCGGATCTGGCGGATCAGCTTACACTGCTCCGCCTAGCGGACGCTGACAGGCTTGAAGACGTACTCCGCGCGCGTGAAAGGGCAAAGAACCGGCAGAAGAAGACGTCGGGATCCAGCAAGTACCGTCCGAAGTCATCCCCGTCTCCGCCGACAGCACCAGCTCGCGCTGTGCATGCAATTCAAGCGGCTGAGGATAGACCCGAGTACGGGTCCGACTCCGACGGATCAGGATCTGAGGGTGAACTCGTACGCGCGTACGTAGCCGCTGCGAGAGACTCACCTCCCGAGCCTCCGACTACGGATTCGCCGAGAACTGCGGACCCGGGGTGCCCTGGTGAACCTCCAAGTGATGCCCAACAGCACGACCGCCGCCCACGCTTTGGCAAGGACGGGCCCCAACGCTGCTCGCACTGCGGATCACACCGCCACTCGGACCTCGGATGTTGGAAGCGTCTGACCTGTCAAAAGTGTGGCAAGAGAGGTCACCCGTCGGATCGCTGTTTCTTCATGTGCCGCGGCTGTAGTCAACTGCATGATCACGGCAAATGCCAGATGGAGGAGTTCTACAACCTCATCCGTCAATGGTTCGACCCCAGCAAGCATCCTGGACTCCTCCCGGAAGCCGCTGAAAAGATGTTAAACTAGGACGCTCGGTGTTGAACCCGGTACGAGACGAGTGTTCTAGCTCTTTCATCTATGCATTTGTGGAAAAGAAACCGAAGGATCAAGTTAGCAAGCCGCAGACGGATCTATTCGGTAATACATGTGAACTTCATGGGAAACGTACGGCTGCAGTCGCGAGTCTGCGGCCCGTGGACGACTACCAAAGATTCGAGGTCACGATGACCTTGGATCTGCGGCCAGGCGAGTCACGCGGATATTGGAAGTACCATGACCCAGCAAGCACTTCAAGCAGGCGAAAGCCAATAGCAAGATCAACAACGTTAACGCCGTTGCGCTTCTTGACTCAGGATCCGAGGTGTCGATCATCGACGCCACCTTTGCTCGTAAGGTAGGATGCTATGTTGACGAAATTCAAAGTCAAGAATGCCTCGGAATTGGAGAGAAGCTATACGTCGCAACAGGGCGCACTCGGATCAAGCTTACCTTGGCAGGATCTTTGGTGTACCTGTACGACGTTTGGGTCGGAGACGATCTGCCACCGGACTACCAGATGATCCTGGGAATGGACTTCATGGTCCCGGCTGGGATCCGTCTGGATCTCGGTGATGGATCCCTGTGTCTACCGGATGAAATACGGGTCATGCTACATGGACGTCGCCAGATCTTCAGCGACAAAGCCCGGCCGGTATACGTCGGAGAACATCTTACCGTAGGAATTGCGGAATGGAAATGCCGTTGCGAATACATACGCGCATCGGATCACGAGAAACTGTGGTTAACGCGGGGCGAACGTTAGGTACCTACATTAGTCAAGCGCCCAGGCAAGCTACGCTACCTGAACGTCACCAACCTGACCGACACGAGACTGATCCTGCATCGAGACGTGCAGCTCGGGCTGTGGTTGACTGGAGATCACGTACCCCGCCAACCTGGACCCGTCTCCGTCGGATCCAGACGCTACACCGAGTGGCAAACTCTGGTATGGGAAGCTACGACAGACGTGGCACTTGCTGCGGCGACGGCGCCACTACCGCCAGACACAGTACCAGCAGTTGACCGAGCGAATTACACGACGCCACGCAAGATCCTAACGAGACCGAAGGGCCCAGACGATGGACCGACAGATTCTGCGGATCCGACGGATCCGACTGATCTGACTGATCCGCCTCGTCTTCTGAGCGCTCGTCGACAGCAAGAACCTATCCCTGAAGGTTACAAGGAAAAAGCAAGGGTATCTATCATCCAGCCAGCGGATCCTGCACGAGGACAAGGTTCAACAAGTCTCTCGGAATGCGAGATCCGTGCACCGGAGCCGGACGTAGAGGAAGACCCAAGGACGGGTGGTCCAGCGTTGATAAACATGTTCGACACGGATCGGGCTGCAGAAGATCACTAAGCAGCGGACAGATCAAGGCCAGATCTGAACTCAGATCTGGGAGTGGGATCAGAGTCAAAGCAGCCGATCAGTCAGAGTACGGATCCGAAAGATCCGGTCCTGAACCCCACGGCGGATCCGGAGACCTGCACTCACGACGGTGGCGAACTGCACGCCGAAGACGTCGATGGCGAACTCGCCATGCTGCCCGAGGTGGTGTCTACGACTGGGGAGGTGCGGATCGAAGATCTCCAGGTCGGGGATCCTGAAGTCAACACTGCAGAGGAGATCCGAGAGCTGCGGGACGTTATCTGGGCGCATAAACATCTATTGATCGGAAAGGACAACGCGCTGCCCCCGGCAGCTGTGGGAGTCGTGTGTGACATCGACGTTGGTAAGGCGAACCCTATCGCCCAGCGGGTGAGGAAGATCGCTCCGCGATATCGGGAGAAGGTGTCTGATTTGCTCAAAGGATTGTTGTCCGCCAAGATTATCCGACACTCGACGTCGCCACGGGCATCACCTATCGTCGTGATCATCAAAAAGAACGGCGTAGACATCAGGCTGTGTATCGATTACCGTCTGGTCAACGATCTCACGAAGCTGATGATCTATCCGATCCGCTGATCAATGACCTTCTCGAAGATCTGGACAAGGTGTCATGGTACTGCTCGCTGGATATGGCAAGTGGATTCTGGGTGGTACCCATGACGGATCGCGCTCGCGCCATTTCAGCGTTCGTCACCCCTTTTGGGCTGTTCGAATGGAGTCGCATGCCATTTGGGCTGAAGAACGCTCCACAGATCTATCAGAGGTTGATCGATAACGCGCTATACGGTTTCCTTCGGATCCCGCCAGTGCCGGACAGTAACCCGCTGACAGATCTCTTCGACGGTGGAGAACCTGAAGCTGAGGGCGGATCTTCAGTACTGGGCCGTCGATCGTACATCGACGACATCCTGGTCACCGCTGGATCCTGGGATCAGTTATGTGACCGCGTAAAACTCCTGTTGGAAGCATGCGACAAGTGGAACATCTCGATCAGCGTTGTAAAAAGCTTCTGGGGGTTGAAGAAGGTCGACTACCTCGGTCACCGGATGTTTGGCAGCTCATCCGAAGGACTTGAAGGCGCTAGTAGATCTACCGTTCCCACGGAATCTACGAGCAATGCAGTCGTTCCTCGGCAGCCTCAACTACTATGGCCGATTCATCGAGGACATGGCCGTATATGCCTCGGTCCTGTACGAACTCCGTGACGTAGATTTCGCCGCAAAACGCGAAGAATCCCGCACAAGCGATCACTATCTGACGTCTCCGGACAGAAACAGTTCAGATCCTACTATGACTCCGGCTGCTAGATCAAGATCTGACCAAGATCCAACAGAAATAGACGCAAAATGGATCCGAGCCGAGGAAGCGTTCGTCACATTGACGAATAAGATCGCAACGACGCCGGTCCTCAAACACTTTGATCCAGAGAAGCATCCGGTGCTGATCCTCTACGCTAGCGAATGGGCGGTGTCGGCCTCGCTAGTGCAAGATCACGAGGGCACTTACCTGCCGGTGATGTTCACGAGTCGCACCTTGAAGCAAAACGAGCTCAATTACGGCGGCGTGGACAAGGAGGTGTTGGCATTGCTGCGTATCTTGGATCTCTGTTACTCCATACTGGTAGGTCGATCCATCAAGGTGCTGATGCGGCACTCGACCTTGGCGTGGCTTTTCCGTGCTGCAGGATCGCAGGGGCGGTTGGGTCAATGGGCTGCACTGCTATCTCCATGGACGTTGGAGATCACGAAGTGCACCAAGGGCGAGGACGAGATCCTAGGATCTCTCGCGGCATCGATAACGCCGCGATCCGTCGTCGATCAAGCGTTGGTTGCGGGAGGAGCCACGCAGAGCAGTGGAAACCCCGGTGCCTACCGTAAAATCCGACGAAGAGCTACTAGTAGTCAGCTTCGACGGATCCGCCCGGGTTAAACGCGGCGGAGGAGCGTCCAGCGCTATCGTGTGGAAGTTACCGGAGTGGACAAAATCGTCAAGGCAGAGTCAGGATGGGCCACAGACATGACAGTCAACGAAGCAGAATACGGTGGCCTACTGCTATGTTTCGATCTCCTCGAAGAGTTGTACCGGGGGCGTCTAGTGATATGTGGCGACTCCAACTTGGTGATCCGACAAATGAAGGGTGAGATCGACTGCAAGGCGCCCGCACTGATGTTGCTACACCAAAGGGCACTGCAGAAGCTGCGAGCTTGGCCGGATCATGATCCACTACACGTCAAGAGAACATGGAACGCCAGTACTGACAGTTTAGCGAGCGCCGCTCTGCAGAGAGAAGCAGGGGTCGTAGTACTCGAACATCAGGCCCAAGAAGATATGAGAGCGCTAAACCGTCTACCCGAGATCCTGACTGCCGCGACGAATGAAACCACTCTACGCATCACAGATATGGCCACCCGATCACGCAGGAACGTAACCAACCCAACGGTGCTACAGGAAGAGGTAGTCCGTCAGCTGCGGGTAGATCGGATCCGCCAAGGACAGGATGAAGAAATGTAGATCCAGAATCTCAAGAAATACCTCCAAGGCGATGCGAAAGACTTGACCAAGGACGAAGCACGAGCATGCAGCAATCTTGCGGCCGATTTCGAGATGGACGATCAAGATCTGCTGTACTATTGCCCACCTTCGCGGAAGGCAGAGGAAGAAAGGGACGGACTCCTGCGGCTGGTGGTCCCTGAAACATTGCACGAAGATCTCCTCCACCACTACCATGTGAGCTTGGAGGGCGGACACCAAGGGATCAGCCGTACGTATCAGCGGATCCGGGACCATTTCTACTGGCGTGGCCTTTTTCGTAGCGTGCAGCGTTTTGTGGGCGAATGCGTCAACTGTGAGACGGGCAAAGGACGGCCCACGATCCGTGGTGAGTCACCAGGTAACTTACAGGCCACCTACCCATTTCAGATCCTGGCCATGGATCGCATCCCCTCGCTGCCCAAGTCGTACAAGGGCCACACGGAGCTGTTGATCTGGGTAGATCTGTTCACAGGGTACGCTATCGCCAAAGCAAGCGCCTCGCGCACGGCCCAAACGATCGCCGAGTCCTACGAGGAATGCGTGTTCCGGCGTTTTGGCGCCAGCGAGGTGATCCGCCATGATAGAGAACCTGGTTTCATGTCGGACTTTTTCAAGGCCTTCAACAGGATCCTGGGTCAGCGACAACGAGCTACGATGGCTAACCGTCCCCAGGCCAACGGCACAGCGGAACGCATGGTACAGACGGTGACGAGAGCGATCAAGATGTACGTCGAGGATGAGAACCAGCGCGACTGGGATGAATATGCGGAACGCCTTACCTTCGCCGTAAACACTGCGCACGATCGGATCCGGGGCGACACGCCGTTCTATCTGGTGCACGGATGAGATCCACGAACAACTCTGGAAGCGACGTTGCCTCTAGGCAGAACCAGACGCCGTGATCGGGAACCACGCAGGTGGCGATATCGGATCCAACGCTATTACCGTCAGACAAGGGCAGATGTGAACGACCGACTGAAGAAAGCGATCACGGATCGAGCCGATCAACATAATGACGAGCTGGATCCACACACGATCGAAGAAGGGTCTCGAGTGTGGTTGTACCTAGATCGGGTCAAGGAAGGCTACGCCCGGAAGCTAGCACACAGGTGGCATGGTCCCTTTCGCGTGGTAGAGATGGTGAACGCATTCGCTGCGCGCTTGGAGACCGCAGGGACCGACTACCACCTCTTCCCAGTGATCCATGTATCCAAGCTGAAACCCGTGAGAAGTTTCCCAGATCGGCCTACGGTGCGTCTATCGGTGGAGGAGGCAGATCGCTTTGACTTTGACGAGGCATTGCTCCCAGAAGATAGCTGGGATCGGGTGTTAGAAGAAGGGGAGTACGAAGTGAAAAAAATCAGCGATATGAGAACAGGACGCAGAACACGCTACGTACGTATGCTCCGAGAATTCGAGGTACATTGGCGAGGGAAGAGCCCACGTGGGTCGACGAGGCAGATCTCAACTGTGGAGCGCTGCTGCGAGAATTTCTCCAAGATCGCGCGAAACGGAGCCGTTTCGAGGTGATGCAGTCACACGAGGAGGAGTAATTGGTGGAAGCCGCCGTGGCAAGTTGGTTGCCACGAGCGAGACGGAACGTTGAAGATCTGCAGGAAGGCTGCAGATGGGAAGGAGGCGGATCCCACGCACACAAGTTGGTTGTGTGTGTGACGAAGCTGGTCGAAGATTTCGTGGGGAGGCCGCGGAAAAGGAGGAGGAGGTTGCCCATCCTGGCGAGTTGGACGTCAAGGTGGATGAAGCAAGAGATAGTATGCAGGGAAGGCCGCATACATGAAGGAGGAAGGAAGAATGCATATACGCGTTAGTGCAAGTTCAGATCTGACCGAACTCAAGACCCTAGATCTCAAGACCCAGGGCCAGATCCGACGGATCCGAGGTCGGAAGATCTGGAGCAAAGATCATGATTTGAAGATCTGGAGCAGAGGCCCAAGATTTGAAGATCTGGAGCAAAGGTCCGAAGTCGGAAGATCTGGAACAAAGATCGGGATTTGAAGATCTGGACAGAGGTCCGAGACCTGAAGATCCCCGAGGATGAAGGATCCGAGACACAAGATCCGGGAAGTCTGATGGCCCCCGGATCGGGGCCGACTGTGAGGTAGATGAGAAGTAAGATCCAAGGGCGCCAGACGACAAAGAAAGTAGAACGACGCAGACAACGGAGAAGAGTCGATTATGACGGAAACACAAAAGGCTACGGCCGTGTCAAGAGCGATGGACCACCCCGAGTCCGGACCAACTGGCGAGAACTTCAAACGGAGACGCGGGATCCGAAGCGAAGGGTGAGCGGCAGGATCAGTGCAATAATAGTTGCGCCACGCATCTTGGTCGTCACAGTCCTTCAACGCCGCAATCAGATCAATGGGCGCAGCGTCCCCCAGCGCAACCGACTCACGTCCTGGATACCAGGTAGTATATTCGGTGGACTGCTGGGGGAAGCGCATGAGGATCGGATCCAAGAATATATCAAGATCCCCACAGCCAGTGTCCCGGATCTCCGCGAGGATCCGATCATCCAGAGACCGCGCCCTCGCCCGAGAATGCGAACTGCTGTTCTTGCGGCGAGTGTACTCCCTGGCGAATCAAGGGGTCGCCTGCTGCAGACTCTTGGAGATCGGGAACGAGTGAGTAGCCTCCCAGTAGGCCTGACGATGTTCAGACTCGACTTGTCTGCGTTCATCCAGGAGTGCGGCCAGACGAGGCGCTCGCACCGGGTCGAAGGTTAAGGGAGTCAACGAGGCCACGTCGAGAACCTCCCAAGGCCGGATCGCATAAAGCGCTTCAACATTCCCCTGTGTGATCAGACCGGGAACGTACAGGGACGGCTTCAGCGAGTTGATCCGGTGGACCCGCTTCGGAGACATCCAACCAGCGGGGAGAACCTCAGGGTCAGACCAGACACCATGTCGAGAGTGAGAGAGCTGATCTGAGCGGGATCCCAAGGGATCACCTCCGCTTGGGATACAGTCCGACTCTGATGAAGACCCGGGATGAACTTCTCGAGGGGGCCGTACGGCCGGAAAGGTGTCCCAGCCGTGGCCGCTTCATCGCCGGACTCGGAATCGTCCATATCCCCCTCATTGAGCACAATGGGGGCTACGGCAGATCCGCAGGCGGCTGGAGGATCAGTGGGAAGACTGGAATCATGGCTTCCAGCCCTAGGACGTGCGTCTGCACGAGACCGAGCGAGCGCGACGTGGATCTCTTCGGAGTTGTCGGAGAGAGCACCAGATTCGTTGGATCCGGCTGAAGATGGCGAGCCCGATCCATCTACACCTTGGCCAGATCTTCCAAGGCTCCGTTCGGGTCCCGAATCGAAGGGACCCGGCGATCTAGGCGCAGCTTGGGCTGCAGATCCCGGGCCCGATCCGGTGGCGCCTTGCCCCGACCCTGGGACATTGTGATCGGATCCCGCCCCAGAAGGAGCAGGAGATCCCGGGGGAGTTTGAGCTGGCCCAGACGGGGAACTTGACTGCGGAAGAGAGGTGGGAGATCCTGGCGGAGCCTGATCCTGTCTCGGTTGATCCCGATCTGACTGGGGAAGCGGAGCGGAGGATCTTGGGGAAGCTTGATCTGATGTTGAGAGAGGAGGGCCATGAGCGCTCAAGTTCAAAGTCGGTGAGCGAGCGAGAGGGTGCGGACTGGACGAAGTTTGATCAGACCCCGGGGGATCCATCACCACGACGACCGGAGACGCCGGATGGGATTCGTCAGTCTCAAACCCTGAATCAGCTGATCCGGATCCCTCTGATCCAGAGTCGGATCCAGATCCCGACAGCTGATAATCACTGCCGCTGTCCGTGGCCGGCAAGTCGGCCAGCAAGACGGACGGATCATTGGGGGGAGGAGGGCTGCTGCCCGAGAGATCCGTCGTGGTCAAACGAGGAGCCTTCCGGGGCGGTGCTTGGTTGGACTGACCGGAACCAGACGAACCACTTCGCGATCGCTTGCCGGACGAGTGAACACCTGGGGGCGCAGAAGCTGTGTTAGCGCCCCGAGGAATCGATGATCAGCGTGAAGCCGCGGACGCAATGGACGCCAAGCTGTCCAGCGCGGTATCTCGTTCTTGAACGACCAGATCACGATCAGCTGCAAGGTCATCCAGCTCGTGGCGAACCCGAGAATGAGCGGTCTGCATATCAGCCACTTGAGCCAACAGTTCTTGGTGGCTGATAAGGTACTTATCCCGCAGACGCGTCATTTCCGCCGTCTCAGTGGTTGCCTGCCGCCCTCGCGCCAACAATCATCTCGCTCTTGCTGAATCCGGCCGAGCTCCTGCCCCAACATGTCGGATCGGGCCACTTGCGCAAGTGGCCCGATCTTGGCGGATCCGGCCAATATTGGCGATCTCGGCGTCCGCCTGAGACAGTCGCTGCCTGGCCTGCCGAAGATCTTGAGCGACGGAATCCTGATCTGCTTGGACTCGATCCTGGTCAGCGCGGATCTTGGTCAACTCAGCGCGGAGTCCCTTGCATTCGTCGAGTAGCTGATCGTGCTCGGAGACGGCTTCATCTCGAGCAACTTGGGCTCTGGCCAACTCCAGGCGAAGCTGCGTGCACTCAGCTTGAGCCTGGTTGTGGGCGGTGCGGATCCTGTCTCGGTTAGCCCGAAGTTTAACGGGCTCTGCCCGCAGTGTTACACTCGGTGCGGAGCGTGGAGAGACTGCTGCGGGTTTTCTTCAGCTCTTCCTCCAGCCGAGCACGCTGGGTAACATCCGGGGCCTGCTGGCACTGTAGGTCCGCGACCTGAAGCCGGAGACTGTCGACCTCCTCTTGGGAAGCATGCATCTTGCGCTTGCGATCTTGAACAGCCCGCTGCGAATCCTGAGCCTCCAGTTTGACTGTCGACAACTTGCCTAGAGTGTGCTCGTAGACGCGGTGAAGTTTCTCACGACGACTGACGGCTTTCGCTAGCAGGCGGTCCAGCTCGAGCCCTTGCTGCGTTTGGACATATAACTCCAAGCGGACGGCTTGAAAATCCGACCCGTCCTTCTGAGCGAGCAGACGCGGGGACTCCGCCAGCTCAACCTGGAGCTTGCCGACGTCCCGCTCCAACCTCTCGGCCAGTTCTCTCCACTTGTCGTAGTTACGACGGAGAATGGCGTGGTCGGTCTGCAGGGCGAGGAGATCCCGGATCGCAGTGTCGCGATCCGACTGAGCGCGTCTCAGCTCCTGCCCCAGGCCTGTGAACTTGGCGTCCCGTTGTGAGACCTGATCCCGAAGATCTTCAATCTCTTGGATCAACGATGGAGGGACGGCAGACGAACTTGAAGTTGGAGGAGTGGGGCGGCCCGCCAGTTGCTTCTCCAGGCCGTTGGCGTAGATTCGGAGTTGTTCGTAGCTCTCGTTGGACGTCTCTTCCAATATGGCGTAGCGACGTCTCAGATCCGCCAGCTCGTGGACCTCGTCCAGAAATCGTTCGATGTCTTGCGCCATGATTGCCTCGAGCTCCGTCAGCTGCCGGATCCGCCCTTGCGATACGTCGTATCTGTGCTGGACGAAGTCGGCAAAAGCGCGGATCGCCTCTTGGCTGGGACGAGCCCGGGCATGGAGATCCTCGTTGTGGCGGCGGGCGACCACCAAGGCGCGAACCGCCTGTTGATGCGTGGAGAGCAGGTCGTGATAGGCCCGCAGGAACGCCGTGGCAGCGCCGACGTCTGCGCCCCCCGAAGGCAGCTCCGGCACAACTGCAGACCCTGCCGCCGAGAGATCCGAAGGCGCGCCGTCGCAGACGGCGCAAGGAGAAGGGGCAGGGCGGCCTTGCCCGACGACTGGAGGTGGGCCATCAACGCGATAAGCGTGGCCCGAGGCGGCGGAGTCTTGGTAGCGTGGGTCCGACATGAGGGCTTGTGCGTTGAAGATTGAAGAAGACGAAGTGAAGCGACAAGACGTGCCACCGTTGTGCGGTAGTCACAACTTGTCAGGGGCGGCTGTGGTAAAGTGACTTGCCGCAAACAAGACCAACCTGGCAGTTGGACTCCAACGGGAGGATCAACTATGCGTCAAGCAGATGCTGGCTTCAACGACCCGTCTCGTCCCGGTTCCACGAATCTGAGAACGCCTGGGCCGAGGGGTTGAGGACCCCGAAGATCAAGGGTTTCGGAAGATCTTGGTGATCGTGCCAGATCGGGGTACGGATCTTGGTGATCTACCAGACCAGGGTACGGATCTTGGTGATCTACCAGATCAGGGTACGGATCTTGGTGATCTACCAGATCAGGATACAGATCTGGGGATCTGCCAGATCCGGGTACGAATCCGAAAGGTCAGTTGCAGGAGGATCACAGGGGATAGGAATCAGGTGGCCCGGGGTAGCCGGAGCCTAACATAAATCAGAATCGAATTTGCACCAGAAGACTCACTTGGCTATCGTATAGGGGATTCATTTGGCCCCATACATAGATCAAGTGAGCTTTGCGATCTTCTCGCACACGTGGCAGCCCCCTGGATAGCTTGGCCAGGCAGCGCGCGCCCCTCGGTCTCTCAACCCCCTCAAGATCCCGCTATTGGAAGCGGCAAGCAACGGAAAGGAACAAGGACAACCCCGCAAGGGA
>KV731230.1:6197-24020 GCA_000500225.2 Phytophthora pinifolia
TGCCGTTGGCAAATCGATGCCTCAGAGCGCCGTAGCGTAGCCTTAACATCACTGATGCTGCTTTCTCTGTCCATGCAAAAACGGGGCGGTGTTTCCGCCTCGGTCGCGGTCGCACTGCGAGGGAGGGCTGCCACGTCAATTGGAGCGAGGGGCTCGCGCAGGAGCTCGACGAGCGACTCCGTTAAGGCGGCGTTGGGTGGCGCAAGTCCCTGTTGGCGGATCCGAGGCTCGGAGCTTCGCTCCATGGTCGCGCAATTCCCAACTGGGCTATAGTTGCAAGGACGGAGGTGAGAATTTGGCTTATTCAGCAATTAATTGCTTTTTCTACCTGGAGACAACGCGACCAGCGTACCTGCAGACGTTCCTGCAGATCTCCAGCAGATCTGCTGGTAAAAATGACGCGACCACGCTCTTATAATATAGTGTCATATCCCCTTCTATGTATGGTAATGATCTCAAACAACCCCCATCTTTGTGATCCAAGCCTGGTAAACGAACACAACGTGTACAAGTACAAGTCTTTTGTACCAAGTATCTGCAGGTTGGACGAAGGTTGTACCCCAATATGTGTCACGAATGTTGTTCTTCACCGGTTGGGTCAATATTCACCCCATTTCGCATAGAATATCAGAAATCATCACATATTCCGTCAGTTAAGCTAACCTTGTGTAATAATGCATAATTGAAGTGCCTACACAATCTCCAATTATGCATTTATACAGGATCAACGAGGGTTCTCGATCCCACCTAGACTCTGGATATAAATATCCAGAGAATTATATTATACTACGGATTATTATTTTTTGCGACAAATAATATAGTGTGATACTGACAGAATAATACTAATATATCCTGCAGATGTTGCTCGCCAGCCATTCCGCCCGCCTCGTTGGCCTCCGCCAACCGTACGCTGCGTCTGAGCTCCGGCCAACCGTTTTCTCGACGGTGTTCGTTCTCGAATTCTTTGATGAGGACGTCGTAATCGGGGAGGAGAAGTCTAGTCGGCCTCCAACAAGCTTCGTACGACCCCGTCAACACCAAATACTGTTCTTCATGGCTCTTGACCCTCTTGGCTAGAACGTTGACTATCGGGCTCCCAACACCCGAGAAAGCGGTGTCTTCTCCTCCTATCGCGATGCGTTCCACATAACTCGTGGGCGGTAGATCTTCTTCAGATAACGGGCCGTCGACATCAGCATCCGGTTGAGTGTCAATTCCTTCGGGGACTTCATTCGGGAACGGCCGACTCGTGCGTCCTCGATAAGCCTTGAGTCGGTTGACGTTTACAGTCACGACCCGGTTTGGATGACTGGGGATAGCCACTCGATGAGCGTTCTCGCCAAGACGATCCACGATACGGTAGGGTGCGTGCCAGGCGAAGGCCAGTTTCTTGGTCCGTCGCTCTCCCCGACGAGCACGGAAGTACTGGTACACCCAGACGGCATCCCCTTCTCCGAACTTTACCTCGATCTGGTCAGCTAGTCGTTGTTCGTGTCCCTGCGCTTTCAACAGTTGACGCTCGACCATGCGTCTTGAATCCCTTAACGAGAGGAACAGTTTGCGTCGGTAGGAGGCAATCTCGTCACTCTTCCAATCCTTGGTAGTGTTGAGGAAGGCCAGGTCCAACGGCAGTACCGGATCCCTCCCGTAGAGACAGAAGAATGCAGAGTCCGTGAGAGCCTCGTGGTAGGAGGTTCGGTACCCAAAGAGGACGCGAGGGATGTACAGGTCCCATTCCTCCTGCGTCTTGCTGACGTACATCCGTAGCATGCCCAGTAGAGTACCATTGAAGCGTTCTACCAACCCTTGCGTCTGAGGGTGGTAGGCGGCACCGAACAGTTTCTTGATTCCAAGAGTCTCGTAAAAAGCCTGAGCCAAGGCGGAGATGAAATTCGAGCCTCGGTCACTCAGCAGGCGTTCGGGGACGCCATGTCGGGCTATCACTTCATCTACCATCAGGTTCAGAAGGTGAGCGTGTCCAGGTTGGCCACCGGAAAGGCCCCCACCCAACGGGTGAAGTAGTCGGCGAACATGAGGATGTACTTGTGTCCTCGAGGCGTAGTAACCAGAGGACCGATTGCATCGACCACCAAGAGCGAGAAAGGTCCTGATAGATCTTCGACGGGCATAGGTTGCATCAACCCGTTCTTCCAGGGTCGGTCACCCTTACCGCTACCACAGACCGAGCAAGCCCGGACAGATTCCGTAGCGTCACGCTTCCATCCTTGCCAGTACGCATGTTTGCGCACCTTATCGATTGTCTTGGTCAATCTAGCATGAGCCGACAGCACGTCCGAGTGGCAATAGTGAAGTACCGTTTCGATGAAGGGCAGCGGCACGACAGGGACGAGGATCGTCCGGGCCGGGCCGATGTGAGCTTTCAGGCGTACTTTCCGCATCAGCGAACCGTTCCTCAAGGCGTAGTGCGGAGCCATGTGTAGGATTTTCACTCGAAGTTGGGCGTTCAGCGCCAGAGCCCCTGCGTCCAGGAACGCGATTATCGCTAACATCCACGGCGTTCGCCTCTGTTCTTCAATGAAGCGTAACATGTCCAGGCCAAATTCATCTACGGGCGAGGACTCGGTAGACTCCAGGACTTCTTCGACGAGGTTTGGATTGAGCGTTCCCGGATCAGCGAGGACCGCGGGACCACCTGTCTCGTTGACGCGCGAGGAGTCCTCCATCCCAGCTTCCCCAACAGGTGGGTCGAAGTGGGGTCTTTGCTCCCCGACTTCGATCAAACCCGGTGCTGGAATGGCCTCCGTTCCTTGATTCAGTTCGGCGTCCTCCCTCGTAGGACGCTTCGGTCACTGTCGTCGGCGGGGTCGTTTAATAGATCCGCCATAGTCAGCGCGCCGGCCGCCCTAGGTTCCAGACGGGAGAGACCGTCCGCATGGCCCATGGCTGTACCGGGTTTGTGATGTACCTTGAACCTCAGTTGCGAGAGTTCCATCGCCCAGCGAGCCAATTTAGCATCGTTGGTTCGGTTCTCAGCGCTGAATACCCAGGTTAACGCCTTGTGGTCCGTGAACAAGTCAAATTCCTGCCGGTCCAAGTAGCACGTCGCCCATACGATGCCCCAGCATTCAATCTCTGAGGTGCCGTCTTCTTTACGAAGCCAATTCTTCTCGGAGCCCACAAGCAGCTTGCTCGCGTAGGCCACCACGCGATCCCGTCCGTCTACCTTCTGCATCAAACAGGCGCCGACGGCGAGTTTGGAAGAGTCCACGTAGAGATGAGGGGAGAAGTCAGGATATACTAGAAGGGAGGCTCCACAAGCCGGCGCTTTAGCTGTAGGAACGCAGCCTCGCAATCCTCAGTCCATCAGAATTCAGGACCCTTCATCTTCAGTCTCTCGATCGGGGCCGAGATTCCGGCGTACCCAGGAATGTATCGTCGGAAGTAGCTGGTCAGGCCGAGTAACGCACGTACGGTGTGCAGGTCGTGAGGACTCTGGATATTGATGACAGCCTTGACCTTTTCAGGATTCGGCAGGATTCCAGCAGGAGTGACTATATGGCCGAGGAAGGACACTTGGTCGCGTCCCCAACGGCATTTCTTCATTTTAAACTTGAAACGTGCGTTCTGGAAGCGTTCCAGTACCTGGTGCAGCCTCAGCAGATGCGTAGGAAAATCCTCGCTGAGCACCACACAGTCGTCTAGGTAGACCAAGCAGGTACGCCATTTTAAGTAGACGAGGACACCCTCCATTAGCCTTTCGAAGGCTGGCACCGCATTGCAGAGTCCGGAAGGCATCACCAGCCACTCACACAGCCCATACTTGCATGTGAAGGCTGTCTTTTCCACGCTGTCAGCCGCCATAGGGACGTTCCAGTATCCTGACACAATGTCCATGGTAGCGAAGAGCTTAGCGTTCCCGAGCACGTCAAGTATGTCATCGATCAGGGGCATGGGGTAGCAGTCCTTCATCGTGACAGCGTTCAGGCGACGATAATCGATACAGAAGCGAATACCGCCATCAGGCTTTCGTATCATGAGCACAGGACTGGCCCACGGGCTAGTCGACGGCTAGATGTGCCCCAAGTCTAGGTACTGCTGAATTTCAGCCTCCATCACGTCGCCTTCGGCCTTCGACACACGGTAGGGTCTCTGCTTTACGGGCGGTTGCGACCCCGTGTCGATCGAGAACACCAACAGATCCGTCCGGCCCGGAGTCATTGAGGTTTCCACGAACAGACCCTTGAAGTCATTGAGCAGTCCGCGCATAAGGCTTTGCTGTTCCTCCTTAAGCTTAGACCCTTCGAAGTCGACACTCAGATCTTCTTGAGACGCTTTCTCGAGGCTGGGCATGGAAACCGGTGGCGGGGACGCATCCCGGGCCGTCCGACTGATGCCTGCATCGATCCCAGGAGGTTGGCGTTCGGGTTCCGCCTTTAGCTTACGGCAGGCTGGCATCTCACTTTCGGACGGAAAGGCGGACTCAGGGACGACCGTCACGGCGGCCACCGGAGTTCCTCGGCGTAGCACCACATTCTCCGGGGACGCATTGCAGATTTCGACTAACAGCTTGCCTTCTTGTACAGTGCACAGGAAACGGGCCGCCTTCACAGTCTCGTCGAGCCCGGGCAGTCCTTCGACTAGCACCGTAGTGCCCTCGGTAACTTCCCCGAGAACCTCCGTGACGACTATCGCTTGGCCCCTTGGTCGAAGCCGCACCGTAGCACTCATCCTTGAGTCGAGCGTTTCCTCCACCCGAGGCGTTCCCAACGGGAACACTTCTTCCGAGTCTTTCAAGGTCAACGTGTTGTGGTCCAGGTCGATCGCGGCCCGGTACGCCTTCAATGTGTCGGTGCCCAGGATAGCGTCTACGTGGAGTTGGTTCATCACCACGAACATTCGAACCATCTCGTGGGTCCCCAGTCTCACAGGTATGTCTATGACACCCTTGATGCCAATTCGGTGTCCGGTGACGCCATTCAGGCTCCGTTGATAGGGACGCAGGGGTTCGTTGTTTCGGCCGATTCGCTTCAGCACCCGTACGTTAAGTAGGCCGGCGACGGCCCTCGAGTCAATCGGCATTTCTGCCGGGGTGCCGTCCAAATAGCCACTGGAGAGTGCCTCTACTCCGCTCACCGCCCCAATCACCCTCTTGCCCTTCTCGACTAGGACGGCTGCGTCCTCGGTTTCTCCTTCAGTCCACCAACCCTCTCACAGTCTGGGCTTCCTTCGTCGCCCTTGAGTCGCTCCCTTGGCAATCACGTAAGCGTTCTGGTTCAGGTTATCCTCGTCCGATTGACCCAGAGGTCCTTCTGGGAACACCTTCGAACGCTCGGCATACAACGACGAACGGTCGAAGCGTGCTCTCTTGACGGATGGCTTCACGACGTACGCCGGAGATACTCGATCCATCGGCAACCCCCTTGCCTTGATAGAAACCCGTACTCCGTCAGCGTTCTTCCTGTAATATTTTGCGACGAATGTCTTCAAAGCGTTCAGGCGCGGAACTGAGATCTTGGGCTCCAGGCAGACCAATTTCAGGCCCGCGTGAGCCTCGAGGCAGTCGTCTTGTCCGCATGCTGACGTCGGATTCACGCAGTTAGGCGTGTGAGGCGGGGAACAGTCATCGGCTTCGTCGACGATCAAGGAATAAACCGTACGGCGGACAAGGGCATGGTCCTTAGGAGGCAGACCCAGCTGTCGAAGCGTCTTGTCTCCCACCTCCGCAGCGTAGTCTAGCGAACCTTGGCGGGGCCGTACTAAGTTGACGCCGATGTTCTCGTAGACCACGTTCTCATTCGCTTCGAGAGGGGCAACTCTGACCTTGTTCTCGGCCGACAGCAGAATTTCCTTGAGGATAATTCCATCTCCTCCGCCTACGTCTCGTCCATCAGACGGTGCGGTCTCCTCGGGTCCCGCGCGATCGTTTGGCCTGACCTTGAGCGCGACGTCCTTGAAATCACGGTTCGCTCTCCGGGCTTCTGTAGAGGCAGCCAACGTCTTTCGGTACCACACCGCCCAATATTCAGGGGTAGCTAGTTCTCCCGGAGACGCGCTCAGCGTTCTCTTCAAAGTCTCCAGCGGGAGGTTGAGGAGCGTACTCATTTCTTCGAGCGACAGCTTCTTCAGTCTGTTAGCGTTCTTCTTCATTTGACGCTGTAGCTCGACCTCGTCGAGAGGGTACAGCCTCTCTTTAAGTTCCTTGTCGTACTCTTCATTTTCTTCGGACGCTCTTATCGCAACCCCTTCTCCAATCGGTCCAATTTAACGGGACTGAAGAGCCTCCGGTGTGACGCGGCTTCAGGCTTGTCGACTTCTTCTCCAGACGCCGGCTCGCCGAGTCCCGTCTTGTCGGGCCTTTCCTCTTTCATTCTTGATCGACGACATCCCCGGCAGTCACGCTAGCCACTGAAGCCGTCTCCGTCCCCTTTACTTCTCCGCCCGGGGTCCTGGGCACTTCTGGCGGAGCTCCTTTCCTTAGGCGTTCCTTCCCAAGGGAGTCTCCAGGTTCTTGCGGTCATCTCCGAACCTTTCTTTCTCCGTACCGTCACAGTCGGACTTGACGCAATCGACTGTCGCTTCTCCAGACACGCTAGCGTCCCTTGTGCTTGATCCATCCGACGAAGACTCGCCGTCCATCGGCAAGTGGTCAGGCTCAACCGTTGAGCCCACCTTCAGCCCAAAAGTCTCCTTGACTAATCCCCCCTCCACGGGAGACGATCCAACTTCTTCGGGTTGTACCACTAGGGGCGGTTGCGCGCCTTTCGTCACGGTAGTCGAAACTCATCCGGTTCCTCTAGCGCGATGCCGAACCGAAAATCATGGTTTGATCTTGTAAATCACATTCCGAGGCTTGATCACAAATTGGACAATCTAACGGATGATTTATTAAAAGAAATTCTAAAACACTTTCACGTGCTCCTAGAATTTTTCTAAAATCAAAAAACCTAGACCATATGGTTTTATAAAAATAAGTGAATAAAGAACTCCCAATTTTAATTTCCCATGAAAATCTGATTTCCCGGTTGTGCTAATTCCATACGGATTAGAAGTGATAAAGTTGTAATTCATTATAAAATATCTCAAGAAAACCACTTAAAGGGAAATATTTACGTAACGGAAATATTCCTTTTATTTTATTATATGTTATTATTTATATTATAACCAATATTAATTTTTTGACTTCTTATTTATCTGCTAAAATTAAATAAGATTTAAAATTATTTTTAACGTACTAAATATGTTTCAAATTTACCTAGACAATGTATAATTATTATAAAGAAAAAAAAAAATAACTTCGCTCCGGACGGGCTCCTCATCAGCACCATCCGTACGCTCTCTCGCTCGGCTCGTCCGAACGACTTCCTCAGTAGTCACCTCTGCGACTCTTTCTTCCGTCGTCGCCACCGCGACCACGTTACTTGTCGCCACCGCGACTTCTCCACTCGCCACCACCGTAGCGAGTTCTTCTTCTTCGGGTTCGGACGCTTCCTTAGCGTTTGTCGTCGAAAGCTCCGTGCTCTTCAGCACCGGATTTCCCTCTCCTGATGCGTCCTCAGGAGTTACAAGCGTTCCCTCGGGGACAGAACCCATCTGCCCGACGTCTTCGTCCGTCGAACGCTCTTCTTCACACTCTTCGTCAATGGAAATCACCCAGTCATCGGCCCCCACAGGGTACGCCATGTGGTAGTCGCCGCGGCATTGTATTCCTCGCGCTCGGCCCCATCCCACCCGGAGAGAGATTCCTCGTAATTTCATTAATTCTTCGTCGATTCATCGCCATTTACCATCGTCTCACTCATCCAAGGGGTAACACCAGCCACCCAATTCAATCCGGAGGCTTCCCACTCACTGGGAGTGAGTGGGAAGGACCCTCCGGATTAAGAGACGACGGTGTCGTCTCTTAGACAATAGGAAGGAGCGACACACTCAATCCCCTCCTCCTGCCCCCATCAGTTCTGCGTCCGAGCTTGCCCCTGTACGGGCGTCGCTCTAACAGCTCCCTGGTCAGCCATCTGGAGAACTGTTCGACAAACCGGCCAGTCAGCGGTGCGATGGTCAGGCTTGCCACAGAAGAAGCAACCGCGGTTTCCAGAGGACGGGTTACCGTTCCCGCCGTTAGCGTTCGTCCTCAGTCCCCCTTGACGACGGGGCTTGTCACACTCGAACGCAACATGCCCGCGCTCACGGCAGTTGTTGCAGGTCATGTTGTTACGTCTCGCCGGCAACTCTTGTAGTGGCAGCGTCCACACACGCTGATGCCCTCCCGAGTGAAATCGTCCGGCCCCATTCGGCGTCCTGTGCCGGTCCTGCCCGGATCGTTCTCGGTGGCGGCACAGATGCTCAGAAGCGGGCCCTCGTACGCTGCATTGACGAAACTCTGTTGACTGTGGGGTTGAGGAGACGGAGGCGTCCGAGCAATCTGCTGTTGTTATTGCACCAACAGATTCTGCGTCTGCTGCATCATGTCCATCATCTGCTGCATCAGGGCGTTCTCCGATGAATGCCCCTTCACGACTTCGTCAGCAAAGTCGGCCTCGTCTTCGACCGGAATGTGCATGTTCTTGTATAGCAAGACCATCACCGCTTGAGGGATCGTCGTAACCATCGTGGTCGTCAGCTCTGCCTCCCGTTCACGGTTCCTCAGACCAGACAAGAAGTACTGGTGTCTCATCTGGGGGTCGTAGCACTGAGCAGCATCACACAAGCCGGAGATCTGATCACCCCAGACCTCCGCCGACATGCCCTTGGAACGCTTCGTACTCTTGAGACGCTCGATCATCTTTAGAGGAGTCTGACAGACGAATTGGTTGGGAAACCTGCGACGAAGCGTCTCGAAATCCAGTACATCCACCAGTTCTCTCCAGTCTTGCCCTTCAAACACTCGCGGAACGCACTCAGTCTCACGGCGTTCGTCAAGCCAAAGGTAGCCCGCTCGAACGAGTCCGAAAAGGACTGAGCCTTCTCAACCGAGGATCCGTCCGAATAGAAGGGCTGGATCATACGTACTGCGTTCTTGATATTGGAGGGCATCCCGAACTGTCCAGGGTCGTAGCCTTGTCCACCCACAGTCATTCCCTGCGTCGCAGTCGGAGTCACACCACCGGCCATCGCCGGCGTGGATTGCATCGTCCTCAGTTGACCTTGCAGCGCCCGTTGCAGTTGGGCGGCCTGGGCCCAGTCAACCGGCTGAAGGAACGGATTCCCCATGCCAATACTAGGCGTACCCTGGAGGTTGTCCAGCGAGTACCCTCCGTACGCAGCAATCGCCGTTCGAGGCGTCCTTGAACTCGGCGTCGACTGCGAGTAGTAGGCAGGTCCGCCATACCCGTAGCCGATTCCGCCACTCACCATGGGATGCGTCCCCGGAGCAGGGGCTCCATAGTTGACGGTTCCATACCCTCCAGTACTTGTCGAGGGCATCCGAACGAGAAACGGCAGCCAGTGTCATTAGACGGGTGCATCCGCCATTACAGTATTTTGAGCACGCGAAGATTTGCTGAAGACGAGCTTTTTATGCTGGCGTGCTTCGATGTTCTCTCCATCCAGAAGATGTACCTACAGGTTGCACTCAGATGCAAGTGCAGTCCTGGCTTGTATGAGCCCTGTAGTGCCATTACCGAAGACTCGTTGATGGAAGCTCTCCAGCAGTCCCGCCAAGGTCGAACGACATCGAGATATGACGGCTCCACTAGTGCAAGCAGGTTTCTCATGTCCCGCACCCGGGTGGAGCGGTCCGGTGCCGACCCAAGAGTTGAACCCGCCGACGAACTGATCGACCCATTTTGGTGTGGAATACCTCGTTTGGTGCACTACCGACCCTCGCCCATCGAGATGACGCTAGATGGCTGCCCTGACGCGAGGTGTGATGAGCCCGAGTTCGACAACCAAGGACGTGGTGTCGGCTAGGACAGACGTCAAGACCGCCAAGCATGCGTACCAGCGATGTAAGTGAAGGGGTGCCAAGATATGGATCAGGGTCAAGTGGTGACCAAGATGGCAAGGCACGCGAGCAGCGTGCAAGTTGTGAGCTCAGTCATAAATCTTCCTTAAGCTAGTCTAGACTAGGACGCTAACAAGAGTTTATTCTTTTGAGTTAGTGCTGCTAGTTCTAGTCTACCACTTCCGCCGTCCTCACACCGCCCGGTCCTCTTCAACGGACCCACAGCTACCAGACCTAAACGACTTAGGGAGGGTGCGCGACAATTGGTGGAGAAGCAGGGTAGCTGCTTGGTTCGGGATCTAGTGTGATCAAGGCGCGTGGACTTCAGCTGATCAAGCCTGAGCCCGGGACGCAGCGTGCACGACTGAGGTAGTCGGCACCGGAGCTGCATCGACGGGAACGCTTGCCGAGTGAAGGACCTTTGCGTTCGAGAGTGCTGGGCGTCATGACGTCGAGAGACACCGGCGAAGACCCGGACGCTGACTACGGGGACGCCGTCGCAGACGTGTTCATGACTGACTTGGAAGAAGGAGAAGAGGAGATACCCATGATCCCAGACGCAAGTCCGACGAGAGGAACGCAAGGTGGAGTAACCGTTCCACCCCCAAGGCCTACCCGCCCGGACCTGACGACTCCCGCCGGGTTGGGGGCTGTGCGAGATGTGGTGCAGCAAGCCATGTCGAGTACTACCGGAAGAGGAGATTCGGGTCAAGATCAAGGACACCGCACCGGAGAGACCGAGTTGCCATCGACGGGGTTCGCGAAAGCCACCCCATCGACTACGCCGAGCTGGGAGACAACCGTGGATCAGACTCGAGGGGACCAGAACGCTTCATACGGACCAGGCGGAGACGCCCAGCAAGGCCTTCAACCCTATAGGGTACGCTTCGAAGCGTACGGGTCCTCGTTGCAACCGGCCCAGCCCTCGTCGGTCCAACACTCGGTCGGGTATGTGCGTCTGTCGGCTCCTCAGAACTCGCCGGGCGGCGGTGGACCAGTGCCGCAACCACCTACCCAAGGGAGTCTTCCACCGGGACAGTTCAGATAGCCGCCGGCCGCGTTGGGAGTGCAGTCGAGCGTGAACCCTCAGCCGGCTCCGGGCGGTCAACAACCAGGGCCGAGGGGTATCCGCAGATACCGGCCCCTGGATGGCTATGGGGCGTTTTGAACTCGGCACCCGCCCCTGGAACTGTTGCTGGTTCGACCCACCAAGGGAACCCGAGCTCGATGCCTTCAGGACCAAGCTCGATGCCTCCCGGACCCAGCTCGTTGCCTCACGGAATGAACCAGGGAATGCAGTTAACGTCGGTACCAACCAGTCGTACGCTCCGACGGGTACTGCTCCGGGAGCGTACCAGCAAGCGGGGCCTCCAGCTTTCGGCCCGACCATCGGAGCTCAAGCCGGAAAGTACCCTTATAACGTGGGCCCGGGCCCGGGTTATACGGCTCCCACTTCGACAGCCTCCTGGCCGACAAGCGGGACAACACTAGTCTTTTGTAGTGGGATATGACTGCCACTCCCACTGAACCTACTTGAACGCTCGATCGTCGTCCGCTGTGATCACCTTGTCCCTTGCAGCACCCAGGGTATCGTTCACAACGGGCGCATGCATCATTTGCCGTTCTCACCGCGGTGTTGACAATCCGCACTACATATTCTGCACGCTTTTGCTACCAGTGCTCCACTCTTCCAGAACGATGCCACCAAAGCGTCGCGAGAAAGACTCGACCGGCAAGCAAGTGGTGAATGAAGCTGCCGCACTAATCGCACGAGACCGTGCATATGAGGGCTTCGTCACATCCAGGTGCGGTCGTCTCAATTTCTCCAATGAAGCTACGTCTCTATCGCAGCTGCCCCCAAGTTGACGCCAAACCCCACGGAATGGTCACGATCGACGACATGCCATGAGTCTTCACGGCTGCTCGTCAAGATGCACAGCAACTCTTGCCACTACGCACACATGCACATGCATTCATTTAGCTAGTTCCATAGTCATGCAATGCAGTCTACTAGCCAAAATTGTGATCTCGAGCAAACCAACCACAACACAATCCACGTTTGGCATTTCATCACCAATTCACGTTACGCTGCTGGTAGCATTAAGACAACCCATGGCTGCAACAAACACAATGCACATCGGGTTGTACACATCATGGTCTTTCAGATCGCAACAAGTATATGAACTATGCGTGGGGTGCACTGGATCATAAGCTTCAAGAAGGAAAGGTGAGTTGCACAAATCGTTTCTTCATCGGGGCTGCAAACGTTGTGAGCTTTCGTGATTTCGCATGTGACTCAGCAAAGGTAAGATCGTCACCTGCCTTCACGCGTCGAATGGCGAACAAACCGCAACGCTCTTGGCCTCGAACACTCCACTTCTCCGCTCGGCAATTGGGCTCACACGAGGGATTTACGAACCGCAAGAATCCTCCGATTCGCGTGGCATCAATGACATTGGGCTGTAGCATGTGAAAAGGCATTTTATTTCGGTAAATCTTGACAGCATTGTGCTAGCGCCATACGTCGGATAATACACACGCACATGCTACATGTACCTGACAACATAGCTGCGCTTCGTGACGACCGATCAACTCACCGACATATTCGCCAATGAACCCTACCTCGATGTCTTCAACGCTGACGGCTTTGTAATTCGAATCGCATCTGTCATGATGCACCACAGCGAACTGTTAGATGCAACATGTAACAAGCTACCAAGACCGTCCCTAAAAGTAGCGCGAGAAAGACGCAGTCCGCGACTAAACCGCGCACAACGCTGCCTTGCTGCTTCGGCGACGACAGATTACTCGCTGCTCCATGCCTCACCGCTGCTGCTGCCGTTGGAGACGACGGCTGATCACTCGCCGCTCCTCTGCTGTTGCAGCAGGATACGGTCACCGCCACATTACTTGCTATTTAGGCTGTTGGAGACGACGGCAGATTACTCGCCGCTCCATGCCTCACCGCTGTTGTTGGTACTGGGGATGATCGTTCACTCGTCGCTCCTCAATTCGATACTACTGTTACAGAAGGATACGGCGGCAGGTCGCTCACCGCTACATCACTTGCTCTGTAGGCTGTTGGAGACGACGACAGATTACTCGCCGCTCCATGCCTCACCGCTGTAGTTGGTGCTGGGGACGATGACCGATCACTCGCCGCTCCAGAAGTCAATGCTGCTATTGCAGATGAAGACGACGGCAAATCGCTTGTCCCTCCACGTCTTCTGCTGCCACTGCTGGAGACGACGGCCGATCACTCGCCCCTCCATAACTTGACGCTGATGTTGGAGCTGGACTGATCGTCCATTCAGTGTCGTATGTGACGCATCGGACTTTGCCATAGGCTACGCTCTGCTACAAGCAGAGGCCGAAGGGCGTGAACGCGTGATAGCGTTCCAGTCTCGCCAGCTTAAGGCTGCGGAGAAGAACTATCCAGTTCATGACAAAGAGCTACTTGCGATGAAGTATGCTCTGGTCAAATTCAGGGTACGCCTGCTTGGCTCTGAGCCGTTTGTGATCTTCACTGATCATGCGTCTTTACGCACTGCGACCACCTCTCACAAAGGATGACCCGCTGGCTGTCCTTCTTCGCGGAGTATAACTTCGAGGTGAAGTACAAGCCTGGCAGGCAGAACGGTCTCGACCGTACTATGAGCTTGCTCATGTCACCATGGTGACCTCACCCGTGTTGGACCTGGGGCGTATCCGCAGGATGACATGTGTGTAGCTCTGATACGTGCTCTTGGGAGCAAGGAGTTTGAAAACTCGGACAAGACATTATCGTCGCGCTTGCGCGCAAGCCTGCATCGCTACTCTGTCGATGATGGGCTGCTGTATTACAGCACGGGAGCTGCAGACACTCCTCGTGTCGTTGTGCCTCATGAGGAAGATTTAAAGTATCGCATCCTCTATGAGGCCCATGATACGGCGCTTAGTGGCCACCTCGGTCGTGAAAATACCTACAGCTCTGTGAGCCGGACCTATTGGTGGTCCAAGCTGTACAAATAGACGAGCACATACGTGCGCACATGTGAGACGTGTCAGCGGGTGAAGCCCTCCCCGCATGCGGCCGCGCCGCTGGCAAGTTTGCCTGTACCCTCTGGGTGTTGGGAGTCCATGAGTTTGGACTTTGTGTTTGGCCTTCCGAAGGACTCGGACGGCAACACGGGTATAGTGGTCTTTGCTGACCGACTGAGCCAGATGTCTCATCTAGCGGCAGTGCCGGACACCGTTGATGGTGAATGTACAACGAAGCTGTTTCTCGATCGGGTCTGTCGGCAACATGGGCTGCCCGTATCGATTGTCTCAGATCGAGACCCCCGCTTCACTAGGGAATTTTTGGGTCGTTGTCTTTAAGGTGCTTGGTACCAAGCTGGACATGTCCACAGCGGAGCAATTTCAGACCGACGGTCAAACGGAGCGGGTCAACCGCTTTGTCGAGGACATTCTCCGTAGCATTAGCGCGGAAACGCCGAAGCGTTGGAGCACCATGCTTCCTCTCGTTGATTTTGCGTTGAATAACGCTGTGCATGCCTCTACCGGCTACAATCCGTTCTACGTGAACGGTCTCATTCATCCCCGCGTCCCGTTGACGCTACCGTACGTGGTTCTGGGCTTGGTGGGGGAGATATTGCCGACCGGCTTGCTGAAGACAGCCCTCTCACTGTTCGTAAACAGGTTGACCAAATCCCTGTCAACGCGTCTGAGCGTCCTTCAACATGTCCATGACGCTATGGCTGATAGCCAATACAAACAAAAGGAACAAGAGGATGCAAAAGGCAGAGGCAATGTTGAAAGTTATGAGGTCGGGGACCTCGTCTCACTAAACGCCTACCCATGCAGTGTCTGCGGTCTTCAAGACCAAGTTGCACCCGCGCTTCGTTGGACCGTTCACGGTCGTGGCCAAGAAGGGCCTGGTGTACACGCTCAATCTTCCGAAGAAGATGTGTACGCACCCCGTATTTTACGTGGGCTTGCTCAAGTCATACCAGGGACCCGGTGCAGGTGGGTTCCCAGGGGCTGGCGCGCAGCGTGGAGGGGCCGGAGCACCCTGCTGAAGTCTCATCAAGAGGTCGAGTTGACCATCCAGGCGCGCCAAGCCCTTCTCAAGGCGCTGCAGCCGCTGCGAAGAAGACTCAGGGTTCTCAACCCAATCCAAACGCTCATGGAGCCCACGAATGTGATTCAGGGCTGCGCCATAATCGCGCTCGGCTTGTTCAAGCATCCGCCGATGACGTTCCACCTCCAGGCGCAGGTCCGTCACAGAGTCCTGGCGTCGGACCAACTCCTCGACACGGACAGGCTCCTCTCCCTGAGCCGACACGGCCACCGCCGGCGTTGCTCGACGAGCAAGGGAATCACCACTCTCATGTGGAACGTATTCTAAGGCGTCGTCACCGCCAGGGCCAGTACCAGTATCTGGTAAAGTGGCGAGGGTACCCTCACTCCGAGAACTCATGGGAGTTTGAGGTACCCCTCCGACAAGACTGCCCTGACGTCGTGGACACTTTTAATCGCCGAGATCGAACACGCTCCGCGAGCCCGCGATCGGAATATCGGTCGCCTCCAATAGGTTGGGAATCACGAGGATCATGCGCCGAGCTCGAGCGCTGATCCTGGGCTGCTGCAGCCGTTGATCCACCTTGGTGGAGGCTGGCGGCGCTCACGGGAGCATAGTGGATGGGGCCGGGGGGCCATTGGGAAGAAGACGGCGCTCTGCGCTTCGTCTTCACCTTCGCGCAGTCGAAACGGAGCTTGCGCTCCAGACGGACATCGACTTCGACGGAGCCGGCTCGCAGAGCCTCAAGCGACTGGAGTCGCCGCGCGTGTTCGGCCCAGTTCGCAAATTGAACATCGTCCTCTTGGGCAGTCTCTACTTCTAGGAGCACGACCGGGTATGTCCGCATGGCGGGCACGGAAGCACCACGTGCTTGGTCGCTCAGTCGAGCACCATAATCCGCTTGTATGGTAGCCTGAGGCGTCAAATACCTCTCACGGAGAGCAGCCCGCGTGGCTATCTCACTCGCCGTCGAGGCCCGCAGAGCCAGGTCCTGAGCGGTCGCAACATGGCCTGCTTCACCACTTCAGTGGGATTCCGCGGCTCAAACCATAGTCGCGGCGAGCGCTGAATCTCCCCCTCCTCGAGCTGCTGCTCTTGAGCCTCATTGAATTTATTTGTGACAACGCCACCCTCCAGACCGGAGGGCGCGCGCAGCGCCGTGAGCGCATGAGTCGCACCCGGCTCTGGAAACGGATTGGGCGCTGTGCGCCGGCTAGGCTCAGGCTCGGGAAAGCTCGGAGAAGGCATGGTGGTGTCGGACTCGTAGTCCACCTCCTCCTCCTCCAGACCAGCAAAGAGCTCGTCGCGAGCGAGACGGGGGGCGCTGCCCCGCGTCTGAGGACTTAGTGTCCGTCGGCTTTGACATAGGGCTTTGCCCGTAACGTCGGCGATGCTCAGAGCGGTATTCACTCACAGAGAGCGTATGCGCTTTGCGCGATGGAGCTCCGGGGCTGGAAGAAGCACTTTGTGCTGGCGAAGCCCTGGGACTTGGCATCAGAGACGTGCGGTCAAACGACCAAGAAGCTTCTTGAATATCAGTCATTCGCTGGCCACGTTGCGTGGTCCGCTCCTGAACTTGGAAAGTTCTCGAGCTTGGTCCTGTGACAGCTTGTGACCCAGCAGGGCACGGTTCAGTTGAACGACACCTCGGTTGAGGCAATGACGCGTGAGGACACGCGGTGTCCTCAGTCTGGTGGGGGAGGGTGTAACGGGGTTTCGTGCCACACCCGAGTTTGGCGTCACACATAAGTTATGTGTGGTACATCGACTTCCCTTTAGTAGGAGGCCTCACAGCCTGACGGCGGCAAATCACTCGCCGCCCCGTGCCTATGGCAGATCAGTCGCCGTCCGATGCTGCCTCTGATAGGAAGAAAATCTTCTTAGCTTAGGAAGCGTGCAGAGAATCTAAAGGAACCAATCCTTCACAGTTATCAAGTCGAAATGTATGTTAGTCGCAATTCTTTTGTCGCAATGTGTATTACCCTGAAGCCACCCGGAGCAACACTCACCAAATGGCACATGATGTACCTGAGAAGCACGTTGATGGACATGACTGTCCCCGAAGAAGTGTACGCTTACCTACAGCACCACGGAAATCTCAAAATAACATATTGACAAATTTTGTTCAACCGGACTGTCGGATAATGGCCGAGAACATTTTGCCACTCAAGATGACGAAGCTGGAACTGGAACTGCTACTTATGGCCGATCTAACACCGCTGAACGCGACCAAATCTCAGCTGGAGCTGCTGCTCGTGAAGAAGTTTCAACCGCTGGATCACTGCTGCTACTCGTGGCCGAGTTGCACGTAACATTGTTTCCAATATTGGAGCTTCTGCTCGTGTCCAAGTCGAAGCTAAAGCCTTCAGACATGAGCGGGCCGATCCTGTTGCTCGTTACCAACCCAGCGCCGCTGGACGCGGCCGAATCGCACGAGTCGCCCTCAATGCATCTTCGCGAGTCAATGGCGCAAATCGAGTGCGACAAGCAGCGACACCCAATACTGTCATACGAGCAATAGTAGCTCCCATCAGGTCGGCCCGCCCGCCTTCGCGTCTCCAAATCCGAAAAGCACAAGATCGAGCTGAAATGGAGCAAATCCAGCTCGAGACACAGGTAGAATGGCCCGTGCACGCGTGCAGCAGTGTTACTGGCTAGCGCACGACCCGCACGAAGGCACAAGTAAGTGCATATATGTCAACAGGCTCCAAAATGTGGCTAATGAAAAGCAAATATGCTCGTCTTGTGCGTATGCATGACTACAACTGCCTCCTGCTGCAGGTATACCCCTACTCGCGATGTGTTCTCCAGCGTCCGTGCACATCAGTTACTCCTCAATACCGTCGTCTTCACCCCCCCC
>KV731245.1:989-13816 GCA_000500225.2 Phytophthora pinifolia
GAGACTTACAGCGTCGGTCGGATGAGGATTCAACGGCGCGTCTCGGGCAAAGTGCGCCTCGAAGCAAAAAACGGAGCACAACCCGTTCTCACCAAGGGCGAAGAAGACGGCACTTTGGAGGCCATCAGTCAGCGAACGGATCGGGCTCAATGCATGACGAGCGAAGAACTCGCTGTTTTCATTCGCACTTAGCCAAAGAGGAAGCAAAGATCGCGAAGTTCAACCAGCAACAAGAAAAACAAGCCGAGCGGGCCCGTAAAAAAGAGGATCGGATTGTGCAGTAGTATCTGACGGCGGAGCGAACGCGCGCTCAACAGATCCAAAAAGTCGAACGCGAACGCATTCTGGCGCAGCAGAAAGCCCAGCGTAAGCGGGCTCAGCTGGAACGGAAAGCAGAGCGCCAATTGATATCGCTGGAGTTGAAGTTAATGCGCCAGGAGGATGCAGCAGCAAAATTGCTGGTACGGCGTGCACAGCGTGCGGTTGTTGCCGAGAAAAAGAAGACAATGCGCTTGGAAAACTCTACCGCGCACAATAGCCGCAGACCAGGACAG
This sequence comes from Phytophthora pinifolia, assembly GCA_000500225.2. NCBI lineage: Eukaryota > Oomycota > Peronosporomycetes > Peronosporales > Peronosporaceae > Phytophthora > Phytophthora pinifolia. Next base: position 1,544 of record KV731245.1, read on the forward strand.
ACCAGACGACTGCCACTGCACGAACTGCACCAGGACACTCTCATCGTGAGCTCCAATGAGGCTGTTGTATAAGCTATACATAGGTGTTTGCCTGTCACGGAATGTGCCCACATTTTTGGATGGTGTCATCAGCTTGCGATATCTCTGCGGAATCAATAGCAAAAAAATCCACGAATGCACCATCGTAAAGTGCTAGTCTCCCTCTTTCATTTGGTGTGCCTTTTTCTTTGAATGTAGCTGTCAATCGTACTTTTTCGATGGGATCAAATCTGTCACGGAATGTGTCCACCACGTATACTTCCCCAACGGCATCAACACTGCGTACAACGCCCTGCTGACCAGCTCCAGCGACCCGGCGTTCTCCGGTCTCAAGTGGAACGACAGCCCCGAGGCCAACACCGCCATGTTCACGAAGTCGTTCCCCAACTCGCAGTTCAAGACGCTGCGTGCGCTGATGGACACGGCCGCACCCGACTGCGGCAACACGGTGCTGACGGGCGACCACGTGGACGTGAGCTCGCTGAGCTCCATGACGTGGCAGAACGACCAAGAAATGACTGGGTTTGTTCCGTCTCACCACGGCCCGTGCGAGGCTTGGATCGACGACACGCGCGTGTTCCACTCGGACGACTGCCGCGCCGACTACACCGCGTACCCGGCAGAAATCCCCGTCGACTACTCGTCCTGCAGCGGAGACTGCACCTTCACCTTCTACTGGCTGGCTCTGCACGAGCCCAACTGGCAGGTCTACAAGCAGTGCGCGCCGATCATCAACGGCAGCCGTGGCACGAAGACTTCGGCCCCGACGGCTACGACTGAGGCCCCCAGCACGAACCACACGGAGGCTCCTACCACGACGACCCCTTCAACCACCGAAGCTCCTGCTTCGACAGATGCCCCAGTGGCGACGGACGCGCCCGCGAGCGACAGCGAGTACATGTCGGCTCCCAGCATCGCATCCTCAGCGGCAGGCACGGTAGCGCCTGCGGACGTCACGGACGCGCCGGCCGCAACGACCGCTGCCAACTGCAAGACCCGTCGTCGCCGCAACCTGCGCTCAAAGAACGAGGTGTAAGTCCACGTGAGTAGCACCGTCTTCATAGAGAACGAGAGCCCGTAAGTCCCCGCGTAAGTCCTACGCCGATATAACATGTTTCGTATGATGTTATATCCCAGCCGCGCGAAGCGGTGCGAGAACTGCAGAGAGCGCAGCAGGGGTGAAGTGAGTCAAGTGACCCCTGCAACGATACACGTATCGGCAGGGCCAACGCTATTGTAACGCTACGCAGCTTGGCTCACCCTTGTCGAAGCTCCTCGAGGCTTTGCAAATCAGTTGAAGTTCCCATCCGCTCATTCGGCCGGAGGAAGCCACTCACTCTCGAACTCGCTGCCAGCTCCCCAAGCTCCCCCGCCCGCCGCTATGTCCTCGTCCCCCGTGAAGACGACCCACACGCAGACGATCGTCACGAAGGCACTATTGCACGCGTCGGAGCCCGCGCAGGCGGCCACCAAGACCGTGACGACCACGACCACCAGCAAGACGTACGTGTACACGACGGAGTCGGGCGAGGATGTCGTGCTGGACCTCCGGGACGCAGTCAAGACGCGCCCCCACGCCCGCAAAGTCGGCGGCTCCGTCGTGACCTCCGAGTTCACGCAAAGCTCGGCCACCTTCGTGTTCGAGTACTCGTCCGAGGGCGCGGCCGAGCCCACCGAGATCTTCGTGCCGTACATCCACTTCCCGGGCGGCTACCGCGTGACGGCGTCGGACGGCCACTGCGCCATCGAGAAGCACGAGGGCTACGACATCGTCAAGCACGAGCACGACAACCACGCGCACACGCACCGCGTGGTGGTGACGAAGACCCAGAAAGCGCCGGTGAAGACCGCGCGCTTCAGCTGGGAGGGCCACAGCAACATCCCCGTGTATGTGGCGCTGGGCACCGCCATCGTCACGCCCTACCTGGCGTGGTAGACGGAAAGGCAAGAGGAAAAGCTACCATAGGCACGAGCAAGAGCGTTCAATACCAAATAACAATGTTTCTCCGTACACCCAGTCTTGCCAAGTGCACGTCATGGCACGGATATGCCGCTGCAGTCTCTGCACCGTCATCAAAGTCGATGTGGAGACCGTCGCCGAGGACATCAAATCCGCGTGGATACGCTCAGCTCTTCAACCCGCAGCTCAATGCGGTCTCGGACTCTCGGCGGCCAAGTGCACAGGACCTCCACGCATCGAAGCCAAGCGAATATGTCGCAGCCCAAGCCTGAGCCCCGCGAGGTCACGCACCTCGCCAAGAAAGACGGACACTTCGTGGACCAGCATGGCCACGTCGCGTCGCGTTGCGTGAACCTCGGCGGGTCTTCCAAGCTGCCGTTCGGCTACGGCCACACGGACGACCAGGACAACCGAGTCCGGGCTTGGAAGGAGGGCACAGGCTGCATGCTGGCGTGTGGAACTTGGATGCGCAGGGTCAGCCTCAGCCCGACTACTTTCAGCGGAATTGACTTCGGGAACGAATGCTTCCTGCCGTTCGCACGGCAGTTCACCTGAGCATTTCGCCCAAAGAGATGATGATCTTCACGGAGATGCTTCCTACCGAGATGGGCGACCTGGAGTTCCCGCAGATGTCCAAGGTCAATGCGATGCTCCGGTATGATATCATCACGCTGTTTACCACGACCTGGCGCTCGTACTCCACGCACGACTTCGCCTCTGGCAAACCTGCTTTTGGTAATAAGGCACTGCGTCAACTCCACCAGGAGCAACTCGCCCATGTCGCCAGCTTCGGACGCGAAAAGATGGCTCGGATGGCCACTTTAGCATCGAGAAGCACGAGGGCTACGACGTTGTGAAGCACGAGCTCGACGGCCACGCCCATAGCCACCGGGCGGCGGTGTTGCCCACGAAGCCTCTGTACTCTGGCCACTCGAACTTGTCTGTGTACTTTGCCCTCGCCGCTGCCGTCATCAGTCCGTTCCTCATCCGCAAGTGAGCATTCTTTAAGGTGTGGGAATGTATCGGAGTGAGTGTCAAACTCGATTCTTTGCTGTCATTGCCACTCGCTTCTTACCACTTAGTTCTTCATCCTCTACCTCCTCCTCACAACTCATCGTCCATAAACCACTCCGTATGTGTAAGAGCGCCCGCTGCGTGTGGACGCTTGGGTGCTGCTTCCTCTTCCACGTCCTCCATCATTTCCACATCCTCTCCAAACTCGTCCAAATCCCCTCCCTCCTCTTCATCTGTACTGGGCACACCAAGCACCTGGTACGAGCGACTCGAGCTCGCACTGGAGCTGCGACGTTTCAAGCTCTGTATCTCTTGAGTCGGGTTCGTGGGCTTCGCTTCCAGCGGCGTGTCCGTCTCGTTTTCCTTCTTCTGCTCTGCAGACGTCTGATCCAGCTCCCTCATGTAGCGACTGTGAGCCTGATACCATTGACGCTTCTCGGACATGGACAGCTTCTCGAACTCGTGTGGCGTCAGTGACAAATAGGCCGGCAGATCCTCCGTAAAAGCCGTAGTTATCGGTACCGGCGGTCGGAAAACCACCACCTCGTTCCCTGGTGGACTTGTCGAGGCCGCCTGAGCTGCCACTGCCACATAGTGGCGGTACATCTTGTCCAAAGGTTGGTGGTGGCCCGCTGCTCCAGCGGCGAAGAAGCTGCGCAGTCCCGGGACGCTGGCCGCCTCCCCGTAGATCTTGAGCCCGGCCTGGTCCCCCACATCCATCATACTGTCGCTCTCACTGCCACTGCCGTCCATGGACGGCACCTTTTCCCTCCCAAACTCGTCCAACTCCACGATCCTGGACGCGTCTTCTCTGTTCTTGTCCCTGGCTCGCCGTTGGCTTCTGCTGCGGCTTCTGCTGCTCTTGTCGACGCCGGCGGCGCGGCCGCGCGAGCCCTGAAGACACAGATCGTCCAGCTGCTCAGCCAGCGTGCGCTGTCGCTTGCGGGATGCGGGGCTGCGGCCCAGAGACGAGTGGAACGTCGATGTTCGCAGCAGCGAGGGCTGCGTCTGCTGGAAGAAGTTGTACGAGTTCTGGCGCATGGTGCGCGAGTCCAGCTCCTCGATCTCCACGGCCGCCGAGTCCTCGCGACGCCGACGGACGCCGTGGGGCTGAGGCTTGCGCACGAATATGTTGCTGCGGGAGGTGGAGGAGACACGGGGCTCTCCGCTCATCGCGTCCTGGTCGTTTGCGCTTATGCTGGTCAGATTCGACATCAATGTCAATGGAAGGGAAGCGTATGCGGCATGGAGAGGTTCAACGTTCTGGAAGTTTTTGCGGTAAGTTACATCATATTTAGGAGTGACACCCCTTCCCCACAGTATTCGTGACTTCCACTCACCGTCCGCCGCCAAGGACGTCCGCAAGTTCGTCGGGTTCGTACGTCGCAACGCTGTCCAGTGGCGCTTCGTCGTTCAATGGCTCTCGCTGCCGCAGTGCGAAGCGTTCCGTATACGACGGACCCGTGGACTCGAGCTGTACGTCGTCGGCTCGTATCTTCACGGAGGACCCAGCATTGTTCGGGTGTTTCTCCCAGGCCAAGTTCTGAGCGGTCTCGCGAGCTGTCCAGTTGCGCAGAGTGTCCGCCACGTTGCCGTCCAACACCTTGTGTACGTCGCACGGGAAGAACTGCGACTGGTTGTAGCACGGCGACAAATGCGGCTGCAGACCCTGCGGACCGAACTGAGCTTGTTGCTGGTAGCGCAGTTGGATGGACACTTGCTGGTCGAACTGCTTGATGTACGCGTCGAGGGCCTTCTGAGGCTGGCATTGCGCTGTGTCCCGTACAAAGGATTGGTACTGGGCGACCAGGACCGAGGCGTACGGTGAGGTGGTGCGGCACGGCAGGCAGCCGCTCGCTCGCTCGTCCGCTGTCGAATCCTCCAGCCCAGCGACCTGGAAACACTGCGAGCCGTAGGTGAACAGAGCTGGTGCTGACGGCCGGCCTTCCCAGTAGCGGCCGTTCCAGTACGAGGCTCGGTCTCGCAGCATGGCCGGCGACAGGAGCTCGCGGAAGGGTTTGATCTCGTCGGCCAAGACCCGTCCGTCGGCCGAGTCAGTGAGCCCAAACAAGTCTTCACTGAAGGCGAAGAAGTTGAGCAGAGCTTCGCGGCCTTCGAAGTCGCCCTCGACCTCGCGCAGCAGGCCCCGAGTGCTGAGGTAGTCGTCTGTAAGGCGGCTGATGGCCACGTACTTGGCGCGACGACGCTCCACCACGTGCAGCGGGCCCGTCAAGCGGTCTGGCCCAGTGGCGTGGACAGCGTTGTCCACTTTGAGCTGGTGGCGAGCGTCGCCCACTAGACTTGTCGTCGCGCTGAACCAGGCCGCGTAGTCGGCCTTCGAGATGCTCTTTGTGGCTGAGTTCTCGAGCGCTTCAAACACTGCTGGCTGAGCCAGAGCCGAGCCCAGGTCCTTGACCATGAGGTCGATCTCGAACTGCGTGAGCGTGCCGGAGCTGTCGAAGTCGTACGTCTGGAAAATGTAGTCGGGTGCTTGCAGCAGCAGGGATTGGAATCGCTCGTAGTACACGCGGCCTTCGAAGGACGGGTCCAGCGCGAACACCACCGCGTCCAAGCGCGGCATCTGTCGGTACCACAGCGTGCGAGCCAACTCGTTCTCGTCCAGGAAGCCGTTCTTGTCCAGGTCAAAGCGGTCGAACAGCAAGTTGGGGTCCACGCCCACCCAGCTCTCGAACTCGCGAAAAGTGATGACTCCGTCGCCGTCTGCATCCAGAATGGCCACCTGGCCCCACTTCATGACGTTGAAATCGGCCATCAAAGCGTCCACGAAGTCAGCTGTGAGTGTCCCGAGTTCTTTCCCCCGCTCAAGCGTCTTGACCTCGTACGACGTGATCTTTCCGTCGCTGTTGAGGTCAATCTCCGCAAGGTCGAAGGACGAGTACTTGCTCTTGAAGGCCGCACTCACTGGCACCCCCAACGTGCCCAGCAGCTCGTCCAGAATCTCCGTGTCGTTGGCTGGAATCGTGTTCTGCGTGAGCTCCTCCTCGTTCGGGTACGTGAATTGAATCGTCGGGTCCTGCTCAATCTCGCGGCGTCGACGCTCCCCAGCAAAGCGCTTGAAGATGAAGAGCGTGATGTTGGTGCTGAGAGCGTCAAAGTAGTTGCCACGCCAGGTCTTGGTGTTCTCAACTTGGAAGCCCCATGGCGTGTACGCCGGCACCGAGGAAGTGGGCACGAAAGCGCTGTTGGCGTCGTCGTTCGGGTCCTTATAGCGCGTCTGAACAATGGCGGGCGTGGTGGAGTTCGACTGGGTCTGCGCCTGCCCCAAGATGGCCTTCTTCTTCATCCCGTCGGGGCAGATATCCTCGGGGCGTTGCGGCACCTCCGTGACAGACACACAGTCGCTGGCGTTGGTGAGAGAGCAGCAAATGACTTCCCACGGCGTGTCCTCCATGCGCCATCGCTGCAGATGAATGTCCGTTGGGTCGTCGTAGCCCACGTGATGGAAAGCTCGGTGATAGCTGAGCCCAAAGTCGGTCACAGTGGTGTCTGGCTCGGTCTCGCTTGGCGTCTGGACGCTCTGCCAAAGCGGGTCCATCACGGGGCGAGGCAACCAATACTCGACGGTCTTGTAGTACGTCCGAACGATGTACGCGGCGTCTTCGCCACTGGCGGAGGGCACGAGGGCCACCGTTTGATCGTGCGTCTCGTTAACGCTCTGTCCGCCAGGTGACTCCAAAGGGGCTGCGTCAGGGTACAAGCTGTGGACAAAGGCGAACGGGCCATTGGGATATTCGCTGCAGGCCGCACCGGTAAGCCCCATCGTGTTCGCTGTAGATGGTGAAGCACCGTCAACGTGCAGCCACATGACGAAGCGCTGCGTGGCTCGATTGAAGATGACCTTGGGGCGGTCAGCGAGCAGCCCGCCGCTGTCGTTGAGACGGTCCCCGTACGGATCGGTCAAGTTGGTGAAGTGGAGCATCAAGCCTTCATTGCGCCACTCATTGTAGTCCAGAGTCGAGCAGGCTCCAATGCCACCTCGCCCCGTGCTGACATCAAACACTTCCGAGTACCAGTACACGCTTGGACGAGGAGGAACACCAGGCGTCGCTGTGCTCGCACTGGTAGCACCAAGCTGCGCTTCCCAATCGCTGCCAGTCTCGAGAGGTTCGACGATCAAGCTATCAAGCGGAAGCCCCTCGATTGTCAGCAGCTCCGCGTAGGTAATAGTCTCGTCGCTCTCGTCTCCCGTTACGCTCTCGGCCTGCCGCTCCTCGTAGCTGCTTTGATCCGAACTCTCGCTCTCGTGCTCTCTCACGTCGTTGAAAAACGCTCGATGCGGCACGCCGTCAAACGGGAGAATGCCGTTGTCGTCGTACTGGTACACTTCCTGTCTTGAGAGGTGGCTTTCGTGGTGAACCATCGGGTGGTACGTTGTGGTCGTCGGCGTCTGGAAACGCTCAGGCCACAGTTTCCGCCACGAGCGCCTCGTTGTGAGAAGGGCGCCGTCACTTTCACCGTCGGCGGCCTTCACTTGGCGGATCCAAGGACACGAGAAGCCCAAGAGAAAGTCGTTCCCCACGTAGATTTCGTCCCACCACGTCGACATGGCGTGGAAGTTGTCCAAGCTCAGTGCGGTGACGCTCTCGCCTTGAAACGCAGTGGCGTTCACTTTCAGCACGTCGTTGAGGCGGATCGAGTACGTACGCGCTTCCCACTCCAGTGTCAAGTCCAGCTTGTACCATCGGTCCGTCTGCACCTTGTCGTGGAAAACGTGTCGTGGCCATTGGAAAGTGTTGGCCTCATGTGCGAAGCTCCCGTCCACGAGCGCAATGGCGATCATGATGTCGTCCTTGGCTTGACTTGAGTCGCCCCCGTGGATTCCGAAGACTGCGCCACGGTTTGTCGCGAGCGTTCCTTGCTCGACGTTGCCGACTCGAACGAAGTACGAGATGCGCGTCGGTTTACGAGGCTGGTCAAGCACGAATCGAGGTCCATTGCGTGAAACTTGGTTCGCTTCGGATGGTAAGTACGGCGAGCCGCTGGCATAACGTTCGCTGCCGTGTACAAGGAGCGACTTGGCCGTCGCCGCCGCTCCCATCGAGGAGTCAATGCGCATGGCTAGCTCTGTGCGGACCTTGACGTACACTGAGCCGCGACCTCCGCTTCGTAAGACATCAGGGGAGGCTCCACCACTTACCTGCAGACTTCCGTCTCCCCAAGACGAGTAGCTTTGCGCGTAGATGGCGATCCGACCTCCACTTCCCCCTCCTCCTCCACCAACACCCCCGACAAGCAACCCATGGCCTCCATGGCCCCCCAGCGCTTCCAGCACGCCATGATGGGACACGGTCGCGCCGCTTACTATCAACACGGAGCCACCAGAGCCGCCGCCGCCTGGCGTATAGGCTGAGATCCCGTCCCCACCGTTCACTGAGATGATCGCGTTGGGGCCGATGAGGACGTCGTTGATCGCCGCCAGCAAAATGGCGCCAGCTCCAGCTCCGCCTTGTGTGGGCTGCACTACTGGGAAGACATCGAAGGGTTCCTGTCCACCGCCAGCACCCGCACTACCCCCCAAGAGGTCCGTCACCAGCTCGTCGGCATAGGCAGGGCCCACCCAGGACAAGCCTTCCGTATATCCAGCGCCTCCAGAGCTGACGAACGAAGCTCCAGCCCCCCCAAAAGCCAGCGAGAAGCACTGCGAGTCAACAACCTCCGCCTTCGCTTCCAGTCCCTCAAGCTTGGAGTAGTCTACCTGTAAAGCTGCAGGTGGTGCGACTTGCGCGATGGTGCTAGACGTCGGCGTCATGGAGATGACGTTCCCTTCCGTCGTCCAAAGCTGCAGCTTCCACACGAAGCCTCCACCAGCCCCGCGGCCAGATCGACAGCGCTTTGCCGGAGAAGCTTTCGTGCTATCCGAGACTTCTGTGAGCTCCTCTTCCGGCACTTGCCATTCCGAGGCTCGATACAGTCCCGAGTCGATGTCCGGATCGACCGCCAGGATCGACGAGCTAGCAGTTTGATCAGCGAGCGTGGATCCTTGCCAGCACTGGTCTTTCGCGTCCGTGCGCGCCACTCGAGCGCCAATTAGCGCGGGCAGATCCGTCAACAGAGCTTCTTGAAGCTTAGGAGCCGAGATGTCGTGGGCCAGCCAGCGAGTTACCCTGCCGAGGAAGCTCAGCTGGAAGGAGCCTGCTAGTTCATTCCCGTTGGTTCTCGTGCGCGTGACGACCTTGGACTCCAGTCCGGAAAGAAAACTCTGCGCCTGAAGTTGAGGGACGTCCCCCACTGCAGTCAAGAAGGTGACGCGCCACAACCGGCTGATCTCCGGCACTTGCTCGAGCGTGTCGTCTCGCTCGACATTCAAGTCTCCGATGTCCGGGAAGGCGGTTTCCAGTCGACGCCGCACATCCAACGCAATTGCATCGTACGGAATCGACTCGGTGCGCAACCCCCGACTTCTCGCGCTCGGGTAACGCAGCACGAAGTGTCCTTGCAACTTCTGGCCGACGGCAGCGGACGTCTCAATCTCCTGCACTTCCGGTACGTGTTTGGCCCACGTCGAGAGGGTCTTGACGTAGACCCTCACACTGGCACTCCCTGGCCCATTCTGGTTATTATTCGCACCAGGAAAGCTCGCACCAGAGCCGATGAAACCTCCTCCAGGGAAGCCACCCAGCGTACCCGGTCGTACACGCAGCTCCGTGTCCACGATGAAGCTACTGCGACTCAGAATCGCCACAGCTCGATGTCCTTGAAAGCGAACGCGGACGTCAGCGCCGAGATATACCGTCATGAAGTTAAACACTGCCACGGACGTGCCGCCAAGCCGTGTCAGCGCAACGACCCCATTCAGCTGGACGTCACCCCGAAGCTCGGCTCGATCCGTGTCGAAGACCACGTACCCCGAAGCGAGCTCCAGCGACCCGATCACGGGGAAACTGAAGGTGTCCCATCCAAGCCACTCCCTCGGCTCCTTCATGCTGTCCTCACTGTCACTGCTGCTGCTAGAACTATTCCCCTTCGACTGGAATCGCCACTGATGAGTACCCGACTTCCAGTCCTCAAAATCGTTCGTGAGTGCGATTTGCTCTCGGTCTCCGCCCCCGAATTGCCTCGTGAAGCTCTTCAATGAGGCAGATTTGATCTCGTAGTCCTCGTCCCCTCGTGCACAGCGGTGGGTGGCTTTGCAGCGCTCGTAGTTCCGACAGGCGGTAGACGAAGAACCTTCATAACAGCGAGTGGGCGAGTACCAGTCGTCTGCTACTGACGTACTGTAGACCCTTTGAGCGATGAACCCTAGAATGATGAGCACCCAGAAACGAGTACCATGCAACACGAAGCCGGCTCGCCACTTCGCCATCAGCAGATCTGCGAGGTAATAGAGTTGCCGCCGACTCTTGGTAGGCTGTTGAATCATACAGTCTTGATAGTATCAAGTTGGTACAGTGCGCGCGCAGAAATTACTACTATTTGTGAGAAGCAATACCAGAATAATTTGCCGTCTTTGGCAATCAGAAGGTAAGTGGCAGATAATTATCTGCAACAATGATCACCATCAGAAAGTCAGAAACACGCAAAATGTGTTTTTTACTTATTGCTAAATGGGATTACAATTAGAGCAGAATTACTATGGCAATAAATATTGCCATATAAATTAAAATTACTGCATCCCAGGAGGACACGCCTTGCCCAGCTACTGACGCTCGTTCGCGACGGGCCGGTGCGGCTGGTGCAGATGCTCAACTGCTACCCCATGCGCATATCCAAGCACAGGTGATGCAGACGAAGATTGGCGAGACGGATCCGATCCCCATTCTCATTGCAGATCTAGCCGAAGCTCCAACTGCATTTTCCTCGCCTCGGCAGTGGGCTTCGCCAAGTTGCGACACTGGCGCGGTGTTACTGGCTCGCGAGCTCACTTAGCGGCTGTATAGCCAACTTGAACGACCTGCGGAGATTGAACCACGTCAACGAGGCTCGCCGCACTATCTGCAAGGACCAAGTGTAGTTCTCTCTGCCTCTTCGCGTCCCGTTAGGCTGCAGATTGAGCCTTCACCACTTCCAGTTGTTGCATTAGACGAGCGATCTCCTTGTGAAGGTGCTTGAGTTTCTTCTGCTCGGCTAGGATCGTGTCTCCCGCGTGATCTCGAGACCGGATCTTTGCCAGCTCTGCTGCCATGGCGCCAACCTTCTCGATGGTGCTCCAGTTGCAAGACAAGACGTGCATCAGTCGCTGCTCGCTCTCTCGGTCCTCGTCGACATCAGCAGCCTTGACCCCTTCCAGTTTGTTGCGAGTGGCCCCCATGCGCATCCGAGCGGTTGGGTCGGCTCGATCCACTGCAGTGGTCACAACCGTGGCGCCGTGCAGTTCACTCCAGTCCGGACGGGGCGTGAACGCGCGCTTCAGATTCGTAGCGGCGGCTTCGACGTCTTTCAGGTCATTTTCAACCTCGACGCGTTGGTCGTTCAGCTCGCGTAGCTGACTGCGTACATCGAAGATGGCTTCAGTGCGAGCTCTGACATAGGCTTTGCGGTCTTTTCGTGCTTCTTGGAGAACGTGGTTCTTCGCAATGGCGAGCGTGAGTCGAGCGAGCTGCTGCTGCGTCGACGTCTTGGAGCCAACGCGACCTGTTGGCAGCAGAGTCGATGCCGTCGACAGAGTGCGCAGGTCTTCCAGCCGTTTGGCTCGGAGCTTGTTCGCCTGCTCCTCCCTCTTGACGTCTCCAATTGCTATCGAAACGAGTTGCTTGAGCTCGCTGCGACGTGTGATGAGCTCGTTTAAACCGGCTCGAAGGTCGTTGCATGCCCACGTGCGCAGGTCTCGTCGACGCCTCATCTCGGTTATCTCTTCTCGAATTGTAGCAGTCGTGGCTCCGACGTCGGTCTCACTCGCTACGTTTGTATAGCTGAGCCTCCGTTCCAGACTCACCCCTCCATGAACGGTAGACTTCATTGTTCGAGTTACCGCTGCCTGGCACCCTTGAATCATGTGGGGAAGCTCGTTGTTGCGCTCTTCCAGGCGTTGAATCTGATCGCGTAGCTCCTGGCACGCTGTTTGCTCTTCGCCAAGAATCTCTTCCGTCCCACGTAGTAGCTGCGAAAAGAGGACTTTTGGCTGGCCGTTGGCTTGGACGTCGCTATCTGTGGTCGCATGCTTCCGAGTACATTCGCTATTGCCTTCCCTATTGGGAGCAAATGTCTGCCAGCAAGCAGCCTCTAGCCCAGTCAGCATTTCCCGACCTCCTGTTGCGTCGATACCAGCACCTTTCCCGCTTTGTGTGGCAGTCAAAACAGCT
>KV731257.1:0-43900 GCA_000500225.2 Phytophthora pinifolia
TGTACCTACTTTTGTCTCTCTGTCTACCTACTTATGTAAATGTCATCTAGTTATGTAACCGTAACCAGCCCGTTACACTAATGGGGATCTACAGAGCGCGTTTGCGCATCCGGAGGCTCCGGAAGCCCGGTAACGCACGTTTTCAGAGCCTCGGAACTTCTAGAGCTCAGGATCGGCAGTTGCGGTTCGCGCCACGCACCCCCCGCCGTAATGTAAAATCGAGCGTAATTACGACAATATATACAATTGTGCAACAAATGTATTGGAAAAATTGTCACAATCTTGGTGATATTGTCGCACGTGGTACAATCACTTATTGGGTAAAACAATAACGATAATAAAACCAATCACAATACTTCTTTCCCATGCTCTGCTATTGCCGGCAGTAATGATGATGTTGAAGGTGTTACGACTGCACTCCCAAGTGAGCCATCTGCACCTGTACTGAGTGAGCGAAAGACAATTGGCGGTACGACCGAAACTGGTATAACTCCGGTGCGAACTGAGTCTTCGGTGGTTGATGATAGTGTTCGGTGCAATGAAGTCGTCATAGATGAATCACCTGGGCTACAGACGCAACCAGTGGAGGACGAATCTAAGGCACAAGAGGAAGCATCGTGTGATGAACTGCAGGAGTATGTGGATCTATGGTAGATGATGCTGAACTACCAGAACTACTTGTAGACCGGCACACCTTGCAGAAGAGAGTGATGATGATGATGTCACGATTGCAAGAGCGTGTGGCGAACTGATAGGCAAACGTCAACGAGATGAGACGCCGTCCGAAGAAAGCCGTGTGGATGAAAACACTGAGAAGCAGCAGCCGAAGTGGACACGCACGGGGTTACGCGAATATCATGAGCGTCGCCGACCAAGCTATTTGGACGACTATGTGGTGAATGCAATGGAGACTACGTCCCGTGTGCTCGATCAGAATAGCAGACCGATTAGAGCCAGTAATATCAAGATCCCCAGTAAGCATAGGGAAGCCATGATATGAAAATGTCGATACTTCTGGCGTGAAGGTGAGTTACAGGAGATGGACTCGATGAGGACTAAAGGCGTTCTCGAGGAAATTGCTGCTGAGGATGTCCCGGAAGGTACTAATCCGATCAAGACCAAATGGGTCTATGACATCAAGTCGGATTACCAGGGCTACGTGATTCGTTTTATGGCGAGATTGGTCGGATTGGGAAACTTTCAGTGACCCGGAATTGACTTTGGATATACATTCTCTCCGGTTGCGCGGATGTCGTCCTTTCGACTATTGCTAGGATTGGCAGCAGCATTGAAACTGAAACTATATGGTGGAGATAACAACACGGCATACCTGAATGCGAAACTCGGTATAAGACAGTATGTGAAGTCGATCGACGGGTTTCCGTGTGAAGTGGACGAGCACATGTATGTAGTCATGAAGACACTGTACGGGCTGAGACAGGACAGTCAGGTCGGATAGGAATACCGAGCTTAACCAGTGGCTGACCATGCGTGGTTTCCAGAGATCGCTGGCCGAGCCATGCTTGTACTAGAAGCATGAAGACGAAAAAATCATGCTCGTGTTAATCTACGTGGATGACATATTGGTGGCAGCCAACGATGAGCAGAGCAAGATGAACTTGTTCATGGACTTGGACAAGTAGTACGAGATCAAGGATCAGGGTCTATTGACCAAGTATCTGGGTGTGGAGGTGGAACAAACGCCAGATCATATCACTATCAAGCAGAGCAAATACACTCGTGAAATCTTGGAAAGTTTGGCTACCGGGATGCACATACAGTGGGGAACCCGATGGAAGTGAATGCTCGCTTTGCACCACTTGATGAGGAGGAAGATATGACACCAGTTTTCCGTATCGAGAAGCGAATGGCATGCTGATGTACTTCGCGACGAGCACGCGTCCGGATTTGGCGTTCGCATTGAGTCAGCTAAGTCGCTTTGTAGCGAAACCGTCAAGTAAACACGTTGGTGCATTGAAGCGTGTGTTACGTTACCTCGCCAGAACGGTGAACTATGGGATCATGTATGAACGACAGTCGAGTGAGGCAGACACCATCGTACTGTGACAGTGACTGGGTCAACGATCCAGAGACCCGGAAGATCACGACTGGTTTTGTGATCACCTTGGCAGGTGGAGCTGTTTCGTGGATGTCTAGAAGACAGTCCATTGTCGCTCTGTCCACCGCTGAAGCGGAGTACGTAGCAGCCATGGAGGCAACTGCTGAAAGTAATATCCTGCAAGAAATACTTCCGCAACAAGTGGTGAAGTTACGCATTGGGATTGATAACCAAGCAGCACACACTTTGGCAACCAATCCTACCTATACCGACACATTGAGCTACGATGGCACTACCCGATGGCACTACGTGCGTGAACAAGTGGAGAAAGGTGTCGTTGCGATACACAAAGTGAAAGGTGAACACAATCCTGCCGACACTTTTACGAAGCCATTGGATACAGCGCGCCTCAAGAATTTGTTTGCACAGGCCGGTGTTGTGGATTCGTTGTGATCGAAGTTCAGACTTCGAGGAAGGCCACCTGGTCTTCTCAAAGACCTTTCTGTTGACGTGGTTTGACCCGCCAACTGGAGCAACTTTTCTCTCTTTGCTCCTAGTGCATTTCGCAACTTGCACTCGCATCTTCTTCAAGCCCGGCGTCTCATGCCTTCGCCTCCAACAGACGGTGCGCAAGCGCTCCTCGAGATGAAGTCCTCGCGGGCTCCATCTCCAAGGGCAGAGTGTAGCGGCAATGCCCCTGTACCTGGTGCCTCAACGGCAGCGGTGCCTGCAGCTCCAGGCCGCGGCATCCGCACGGCCAACCAAGCGCTCATGGAGGAGCTCAGATTCGTCTTCAGCGGGGAAGACAGTGACCCGGAGGAGTCCGATCGCCCGCGAGGGCCGAACCTGTGGAAGCTCCTCCACGCAAGCTCACTGTTGCTGAGGGTTTGGCGCGAGCCAATACCTCGAAGGACAAGGCAGTTTCTGCCAAGAAGCGCGGAGCTTCTCGCTCGCCGTCTAGTGATGACGGTGAGTATCACCTACACTCTACTCCCGGTAAGACTGCGCTTACCGAACATGACCTGTTTGGCAGCTCCTCGGATGACGAGTGTGCCACTGGCCATGAGCCCAGGGAGATTTCGCAGTCTCCCCGTGAGATCTCGAACGACCTCGACGAGCGTCAGGAAGACAACCTGCACGCTCGTCAGGAGGCCGCCGTGGCCGCCGCGACTCCCAAGTCGTACCCGGATGGGTATTACCCTCCCGAACCGGGTTGTGGCGCTGAGGCCTGTTTGGAGCAGCTCTCCGAACCCCGGGGGCTGCTCGGTAACGTTACGTCTACCGGGGCTTACGAGCGATCGCTCGCTGTAAGCCATGCTCTCTTCACTGAGAACCTTAAGGCTACTCGGTGCGTGCTTCTCGCACGACACCCGATCCCGCTAAAGGAGTTCACCTCTCGGCGCAAGAAGCCAGAGAACAAGGGTGTACTCCACTCGGTATGGTGTTACCCCTGGGTCCTTCCACAAGGGACGTATGCCGACGCCGAAGAGGAAACCCGCTTTTGGCATTGGGTTAGCCTCAAAGGACTACCCGCCAAGGAGCTCCATGCTGGAGCTCAGTTGAATCACATCTTGACCCAACGGGACTTACGGGTCCAATTTGCTTACCCTATCGGTAAGCGCCAGCTCAAAGGCGCAATGGCTGCCCTCCGCAAGGAGGCCGGTTCATCTGGCCATAAGCCCGTGCACGCCGCACAACCAGTGCAGGTGTCTCGTGCCGCTGCTCAGAAGCAGCGTGTCACTTACGAGGCTGCCGCTTCTGTTGCCACTGGCAACTTGCCAGATCGCGACCGCCTTCGGGCAATCGACCCGGAGCCGTTCAATCGACTCCCAAGTGGCCTGTGAGGTGGGATACCCGCGTCACGTCACCAGAAGTTGATACTTCCCTTGGTGCTTCCTCTCCTGGAGCACCCGCTCCACATGATAGTACCGCGGTCGAGCAGCGCCGGTGGTGGCCGATCTCGGCCGCTCTCGCGAGCCACGTGGGGCTCCGGATCTCTCTGCTCCCGTGCCTTTGGAACCGTCACCGGACCTGGAGTGGATCTGTGAGGAGTTTCGCTTCTTTGAGAAGCGTCTCTATGCTGTAAAGATGGCCCTCGGTGTTGGGCCTGGTGGGGATGCCGCCGCTGCGGCTGACCAGCGCGGGCCCGTTCCACGTCTTCTACAATTCTCTTGTGTCGGGATCACGAAAGTGGGTCCTTGCGGCATCAGCGCTGGTAGCTTCCACTGCGCTGCACGTCCCGCCCAGAAGGCCCCTGTATGACCTGACACCACTCTTGCTCCTGGTAGTTGAACCCGCCTCCCTATCCGAACATCGAAGGATCTTGTCGTAGCCTTGGTGGCCATTGGACTCGCGTCATCCGCGGTACGCACAACCCCCACCGAGGATATTCTACGAGGACACCAGTCGAAACTGGTATACGGCTCTCCAACGCGTCAGGATAGGGACGGCTGGGTATAGACATTATTGGCGGCTTGCATCCCCGACGTGTATGTGGGCCTGCCCCCTTGCCTTTTCGTACACGCATATAAAGCGGGCGCTAGGTCCTCGCACGGACAGTCGGACACCGCACACCCCGCACGGTCTCTCTCCGCGGCCCCGCCATCGGCCACTCTACCCAGCTGCTGCATCGCACCTTAGCACTTCTGCCCGCTCGGTCATGATCCTTTGTTAGTCTTATCTCCTTCACGACACAACGTCTCAACTGAGGGATGAGCGGCTGTACGCCATCATACTGGATCCTCTCGGACGCTCCCTGTGGCTGCCTGACCCCCGCTACTTCATCCTAGTCCAAATGTCGCCTCGCCGGCCCCTGTTACTTGCTGCTACTGCTGTCCTTCGACGTGTCTGCTCTCCTTCGGCCTAGCGACCCCTGGCCGCGATCTTCTAGCGTCGACCAGCTTCAAGCTGGTCCAGCTGCTCCCTGCTTCACCCATCCGTCCTAGCTCGCTGTCTCGCCCTCGCCACCGATCGCCGCTTCTCGCATTCTTCGTGTCCCGATCTAGGCGTTCGTGAGATCGATGATCACGGGTTCCAGATTTCGGGAACTCGATTCCACAGTCCACCCACTACAATGATATTAAAATAGTAGACGCGAGTAGTGAGTAAAATTGAATCCAAGATTTCCGCTTTATTTTTGACGTCAGCAGCTCAGGTCACATCCCTTTTGTTTGGAACCAAAGTGACTTTGGTGACTCATTATCATTGCAGTCCTCGCTACAAGCACCTGCGTGCCTGCGGCGAGCAAGTCAAATCTGCTTCCTCTTCAAAGGCTACACTGCTTACAGGTTAATCGTCAGCGTAGGCTCACTGCAGTCCGAGCAGTCGACGCGAACCAACAGTCACAAAGGTTGACTGCCGATGTCCCATTCACCAAGTTCATACTGGCGCGTTTTTAAATTGTGTGAAACCCGAACGCAGAAAACGTATTATTCCCACGAAAAAAATGATAATATCCAATTAATTTGTCCTCTGTTCCCAAAATCTTCAAAATGACCTTTTTGGCTTCACAAAATATGCTTCGCCGTTTCCCATAATCCAGCCACATCAATAATGAGCTCGCGTCCTCCTCCGCTGCACGTGGCTGTATGGGAGGGCGACGTCGAGCGCGTGCGGAGCCTTCTGAACGCCGTATGCCCGGAAGGTGAAGAACTGCAGGACCCCGTCAAGGTCGCAGAACTCAAGAACCTCCTGGAACTCAAAGACATTCGCGGGAACTCGGCGCTGCACTTGGCAGTGCGCATCGTGCAGCCCGCACAACGAGAAATCATTAAAATTCTACTAGATCGAGACGCCAACGTCGCATCTCGGAGCTCCGACGGGTGGAGCTGCGCCCATGACGCCGCACTGTGTGACGACGAGTTTTTACTGGCTCAAATTTACCTACGAGGAGAGAAGCAGGTGATGCAGTCGCTGGAGACGGCCCAAGACACTTTCATGCAGGCTTTGGAGAAGCTTCCGGACTTCGAAGCTGAGATCTTCATTGAGGCTCAGTCGTGGGTGCCCATGGTGTCGAGTGTGTTGCCGTCCGACACCATTAGAATCTGGAAACGAGGCACCCAGCTCCGCATCGACTCGGCGTTGAAAGGTCTGGACGGAGTCAAGTGGAAGAAAGGACCCATGTCTCACGTGTATTTGGGACAGAACGGAGGGGACAGAGCGTGCCACGCCGTGGTGATGGACCACGACAGCAAGAGGTTTTACGACGTGCTGGAGGCCATGCACAACTCGTCCGTGGGGAATATGGACCTGGCACTGCACGTGTCGCTCACGACCGCCATGTCATCGTCTAGTATGGACGCCACGAAGCTAGAGTTTATCAAGCAGAAGGAGGTGAGAGCTCAAGGCAAGAGAAGTGAGGGCAGGATTGGACAGGAAGAAGAAAAGAAAAGCCGCAGTAAACAGCGGCGCTGTCCCTGGCCAGGAACGACCTACAAGATGCAGAATTTCTCAATGGAAGCGCAGTTTCGACCGGTGGTGAACCCGGACCGGAAGCTCAAGCAGTTGGCGTCGGGCAAGGACACGCCCTTCGAGGAAGTGCAGCAGTTTGTTGACCACTTGCACGCTGCGGTGCCTCACGGGAAGGACAGAACAAGCTCCAACCTGAAACACAAGCACAGCTCAAGTCGCAGCAGCGGTGGTGATTCAAAAGATGGCAATAAACGGTCGGTGCTGCGGCTTGAAAAGGGCCGCAGGTTGGAGATGCACTTGGATGTCATCGCGGGCGATACGATTCGCTGGGAGTTCTTGTCCAAGAGCAGCGATTTCTGCTTCGTGGCCACGTACTTTCACGAAGACCAGCAGCAGCCTGTGTGCCGCACAGACGGTGTGAAGAATATGGCGATTGTCGGTGCCTTCGAGGTCGAGCATAACGGCAGCTTCGTTCTGATGTGGCAAAACACGCAAAAGGGCTTCACAATTGACCGAAGCGGGATCAAGATCAGCTACACTGTGGTGCATATTCGCTCAGCTGTTGATGAGCCTCCAGTGAGCACTGCACTCCCTGCACCGACAACGCTGACACATTCGCCAGAAGATAAAGAGAACGAGAGCAACGGAGTTCATCGTGCTGTGAGGCTAAACGACGACCAGAAGTGCGAGTTTTTTCGTCAGCTGGGCCATATCCCGAATCCAATCACTTCTACGACGGCTTTCGTGGATTACTTCAAGCTACACGTCGTCGGTGGCGAGTCAGACAAGCCTTTAAGCGATAACCAGCACGAATCCAAGAAGAAGCCCAGCTTTCTCAGATTGTTTGAGGACAAGAAACAGCAGCAGCCACCGTCGACTGCATCGTCATCGAGGAGCAGCGGCTCGGAGGTTGCATTCGGGATGAAAAACACATACCGCAGTCTTACGCTGCTGCCGACCACGCGCCGGATACGCAAAGAGTTTGAGCCCAAGGTGGTTATGACCGAGAGCTTCCCGTTCCAGCTTCGAGACTTCCTCCCAGTGATCAAGTTCCTTTCCACTACGGGCGAGCACGTCAAGAACCTCGAGGAGTTTTTCCAAATGGTACGTCGTGTCCTCCAGCGTTGTCCTCTCTTTAGTGATGCCAGGACTGACAGTGCTGCGTTTGCATATACATTTGGCAGAAACTTCCACCGGGTTTTCCTGTCAAGTTTGAGCTGCCGATGATGTTCACAATCCGTGTCGCGTACACGTTTCAGAAGATCACGCTGAACCCGCAGCTGGATCCGATGATGTTTGAAATCCCAAGCGACTACCACGAGGTGTTCACGTTGGATGAAGTACGCTCGTAAACGGCAGCTCCTCGACACAATTTTGCTATCATAGATTAGATTGTACTTCAGGATTCGGATCCTGTCGTGTGGTTGCTTCTAGCTGGCTTCTCGCTTCTTTCCAGCCGTGCGGAACTGGTCGTAGGGATCGACTTCGTCAAGCATCAAGTCATCCTGTGCAGTGGTGACGGTCTGGGCGGCTGCCAAAATGGCAGCTCCGAAGTCTAGCGAGTCGTCTCCGTCGAAAACCGCATCGCTCGGAGCGGTTGGACCAACGTTTGAGCCGCCGCGGAGCATCTGGCACGGACCTCGCATCTTCAGCAACCAGCTGGAGGTGTCCACCGACAAGCACAGCGCTGTTGTCCCGACGCCAGCCAACAGCAGCAAACCCGTGACGAGGACCTTGCTCCGTAGTGCTCGACGGTGTTCCAAGTGCTTGTGCAGAATCGTCGACTCGGCCATCATCGAGCAGGACGCGGTCTTCTTGCTCGGTGACTCGTGACACTCGTAGTTGGCTTCCTCCAGCGACGCGAAGAAGTCCTCGTCCATGTCACGGTACGCGCTCGAATTGTTGCTTCGACCCATGCCTTCGCGTTCACTTGGTCTCCAACGACGTGACTTGGCGAATGGCGCTCAGATCAATTGGAGATGTCGTGAGCTCTTCTTGAACTGGGCTCTGCAATTGGAGCGAGGTCAGAAGCGCTCAAATTGGCTGATCCGTCGCAGCATGATGAACGGTTTCTTGTCCGTTGCAGCACGAAGAAGACCATAAATGGTCTCACCCTCCAGCGTCCGAGTGTAGAATTATTACTCAGCTGTTGTCTATTTCAGAAGCCCCAATAAAAACTGCTACTTCAATTCACAGATTGAGAGAATTGCAATTCCCAAAATTGGCAATTCCTACTTTTGGAGTGTGCATCGAGATTATGTTTTCCGGCTGCGCTGAGGGACCTCGACTTTTTGACCTCGAGGCTCTACGCTGACCGTCTTCGCCGCGAGGACGTATCAAAACTCGTGGCTGACACGATGTTGATGATATGAGCCAAGGGCGAGTGCCAGACAAGATTCGAGACATGATGATCCGTTGTTGGTCCGTCAATTTTCCAGTCAACACGACGGCCGTGGACGAAGCGCATTTGCTCCTAGTGACCACCGACTGTCTTGGTGTACTGTAAATCTGAAGTGGCTGCCGGAGTGGATTTTGATCCGAATCGTTCGACACGCACACAGCTCCTTCATGAAAGTCTTCTTTGTGTCGAGTCTGGGCTGCAATATCTTGCGACATGTTTGATGTAGTGAAGACCGAACTCCGTCTTCCCCAGACCAGATGCATCGTCTGCAAGAAGGAGTTGCCGCTCTCTGAGCCAGGTGCCATCCTAGTTAATATTTCTAGTGGGAGAAGTGGATGTCCAGTAGTCGAAGTCGCGGTTCGCAAACTTCATCCGCATGCATACACCACAGCATAACACAGTGGTCCATCCATCCACGAATCGAAGAGAAAGTTTCCGTGATGCGCACCTTGATCTGGGGTGTCGCTGTCAAAACTACAGAGAGTCCGCCATTGGCAAGTAAGTTTAAGAACTGGAGGAGAAAGTTAGATAAAAGTCGGGGCAGATTTCAGAAGGCAAAGAACTTTCAATGCGCACGCGGTCAATGAGCGCTAGAGTTTCATTAAGTCTGCCCTTGCTAGTACCAAGGGCACCTGTATCTAAGAGGACTTGGCGGCCTTGTCCTCTTCCAGGAACGGCTGGTCCGTGTATCCCACCTCGCCCGGGAGGTAGAACGTCTTGGCGTTGAACGGGTTCAATGGCGCATTAGTTTCAAGACGCTTGACCAGATCCGGGTTGGAGATGAAGTAGCGGCCCATGGCCACCATATCCGCGTCTCCATCGTCCACGGCCTTGATAGCCGACGCACGGTCGAAGCCCGACGCCGTCATGAGCACGCCGTCGTAGATCTTACGGAAGGTGCGCGTCATGGATCCGTCGGTCGGGGCGCGCGGGTTCTCGTGCAGCGCGAAGGCACGGGGCTCAATGAGGTGCACGTAGGCCAAGTGGTAGTCGTTGAGCTTCTTCAACACGTGGCCGTACATGCCGACGGGGTCGGACTCGAACTGGCCGAAGCTCATGCCGTACGGGGACAGCCGGATACCCACCCGACTCGAGTCCACCACCTCGCAAAGCGCGTCCAGCACTTCGAACAGGAAGCGTGCGCGGTTCTCGACCGAGCCGCCGTACTTGTCCGTGCGGTCGTTGATGCCGTCCTGCAAGAACTGCTCCAGCAGGTAGCCGTTGGCGCAGTGGAACTCGACGCCGTCAAAGCCCGCGTCCAATGCGTTCTCGGCCGCCTTCTTGTAGTCCTCAACAATCAGCGGGATCTCGTGGGTATCAAGTGCACGAGGCGCCACATGAGCCTTGCGGCCTTTACTTGTGGGAACCCAACCCGTGGACGTGTCCATCTTGGCGCTGGAAGACACGGGGAGTTCTCCATTCGGCAGGTTGAGCGGGTGACTCACACGACCAGTATGCCACAACTGCAGGAACATGTTGCCTTCCTTCTCCTTCACCGTGTCGGTCACGCGCTTCCAGCCGTCAATCTGTTCCTGTGTGAAGATACCCGGGGTGCCGATGTATCCACGAGCTCGAGGACTGATGTTGGTGGCCTCGGCGATGATGAGGCCGCCCTTGGTGGCGCGCTGACCATAGTACTTGGCCGTGATCTCGGGCGGCACACCTTCCTCGCCGTGCTTGAGACGGGTCAGCGGTGCCATCACCACGCGGTGCTGCAGCGTCAACCGGTTCAGCTTGCCGCCCAGGGTGATGGGCGTGAAGAGCTTGGACACTTGCGAAGCGGAGACCATGGTGTGAAGAGTCTTCTCAGTGCAGACTTGATCGGCGTGGAGAGGATTGGATTGTGTGCGAAGGAGACCACGAGTCGTCGCCGATTCAGGAATGCTCAGGAACATATTTGTAAGCGGACGTGATGATGGCAGAGCAGCGTTTACTCTAACAATAACGCTCACGTATGATTGGTCGACCAAGAAGCACAGAAATTCGAACCTGCTGCGCGGTAGAGTCGCTTCATTCCTCCCATCGCCACTACAGAATCGTTCATGAACGATAGCCCTTCGTGCTCTTGAACGCAGTCGGCTGATCCAGCGTCTCAAGCTGGAATGTTTTTCCTAGTTGCAGACGATGTTTCCTTCATGTGTAAAAATACTGGGAAGCAAATAACCCTCAAAACGAACTCACTATTATTTCGTTTCTATATACCAGAGACTATATACTTGAGAATGTACTTGTCAAAAATAAAATAATTCCATTGGAGTGATCTTATTGGCTAAGACTGCGCGTGAATGAGAGAACGCTGTGTACGGCGAAGGGAACGTGTTCTACAGGTTTCCCCGCCTAATCCTCCCGGGTGGGACCAATAGAGACTGCGAGGGAAAGAGAGGCTCACAGGAATGTGAGGGGGGTAAAATGCACTGATATATTAAAATCATGGCGCACTTGCACTTTTGTCCCAAAAATATATTCCCTCAATTTTTGACTTAAACAGTGCATTGTGAGATCCAGGCAGAATCCTGCTCGTACGATTTGCACTAACAGAGGGAGGTGTACCATTTGTGACAGGGGAGGATTAGGCGGGGAAACCTGTACGTCGACATCGATCTCAACGCAGATGTGGAGGAGCTGCAGAAGTCCATTGTGAACGAGAAGAAAGACGTCAATGATCGCTGGCGAAAAGAAAGTGGACCACACGGTGAAAGAATTTTTGCGGGGTGGCATCAGCACTATGTATGCAGAGATGTTTTCCTCGTGGCGTCTCAACAAGAAGGAGTTGTTTGGGTCAGACTTCATCTCCCCGGAGATGAAGAAATTCACGTGCTGGTGGAGCTCTCACCTCTGCATGTTGCGGATCCTCGTTCGATTCAACTACAGGAATCACTATTGCATCATGTATTGCTGGATGCTCAAACCTCGACGTCTGTACGAAGCAACCAGTTCACGGACGAATCTGCTCTCGACGTACAACTGCGACCTGGGAAATGGCAAGCTGCGCTGCATGTTGCTTGACACTGCTCTTCCTTCGGAGTTAGTGATCGCCTCTCATTTTTTTCGCCGGAGCAACGAATTTCTTTCAGAAAAGTTGATGGATTCTCCCATATCAATGACATGAAAAACGGTTTGCTGCTTTTCCAGCCTCTTGAGCATGCGTTCCACACTTCCAGATCAGCTTTATCTACAACAAGAGCACTGACACCTACCATCTGAAGATTTTCGATCGATCATTGAAGGGACAATGTTTGTTCAACAAACTAGGCGAAAAGCAGAAGGCGATTCTTCTCCAAGGTCAGACATTACCAAGCGACTGGGAACTTCATGGACAAATATGTGCAGCTGGAACATCTTATGATCTCCACACAACTTCTGGTGATGTTGAAGGTCGTGTGATTTCCTTTCGCTCCCTCGAGCATCCCTACAAGCGCTGTTTGAACTTGCAAGTCCGGCTAGCACAAATGAAAGCATCGAGGAAAAGTGGATCAAGCCAGAGAAAGATGAGCTCGAAGACTTTTGGCCCGAGGGCATGTCGTTGGCTGCGAAGATGGATTTTATGATGCGCACCAAGCTGAGCAACATTGACGGACATCAAGTTCAACGCGGTCGCATTACTGGATTGTAACAGGTAGTCAGATCTAATAGCAGCACATCTTTCCTGTCACTGCAGGCGCTGCTATCCTGCCTCCATAACGCGCTGGGAGAGTCCCAACCAACGAGATTTTGTTGTTGGTCTTCTCATTAAATATCGCGGTGCTCTGTTGCCAAGCTGTTATCTTCGAGCTGGCCAGTGCGACGGTGATGTCGTTACCGAGCAATAACTCGTTCAGCACGTCGAATCCAGTTTTTCTCGTCAAACCCAAGAACTCGTATTCGGAGTCGACGAACTTGGATGTGTGGCAGCCTAGCCAGGGGGATAACTGGCTTGTGGCAGCCAATGCGCCCTTCTTCACCGCAATCTTGTCAATTCCCGTGAATCTCTTTGTCGTTGGTACCGTGAGTTCTTGGCATTCTCTTGGAAGCAACGCCTTGGTGATTGTCAATAACCTTGGCCGGAAACACCAAATATTAATTGATTCCAGGTAGCTTTCGATCGGATCGCGTTGATGAAGCAGTAGCATTGGACAGGATATTAGTGCTCGCATTTATCGTACGACGATCATGACGACCCTTCTGACTCATGTAGTCTATCGCGGACTACTGAACTCCCTCAAGTACCTGTACGAGCACGGCATTGAATTATGCTTTATTATCGCCGCACAATATGTTTTTTTTTCCTTGACACGGATCGTGTCTCCATGAAGACTTTTGATAAGGCTTTCATTGCGGCAGCATCGTATAGAAATGTTGCCACGGTCGACTTCCTTCGTGGGATGAATCGTGCTTTATCGAAAGTGACTACAAAATGCATCCAGCTCGCAGCTCGCAAAATGTTGGGACTGCGGTGGCGAAGTTCCTGTTTGACAAGGGCGATGTCACCGAAGAGGAAGCCATCACTGCTGCAGCTGGTAACAATAACGCAGCGGTGAAGCTACTTTACAACATTGCATCCATTTCCGATGAGATCGCGATCAAGGCTCTCAAGGTCGCAGCTACGCGCGTTCATTTGGCTGTTGTGAACATCATGTGCGTCGAGCGCTTCGTATCCGTGGACATCATCAGCGTCGCCTTCATGGCTGTTTCTCAAAACAAGTGTGAGTCGGTCGTTAGAGCTCTTGTCGATGACGAACAACTTTCTCGCGAGACGGTCACCCAGGCATTTGGCGATGCAGGCAACGTCGGGTGTACGCGAATGCTACGAATTTTGAACGCCAGGTGGAACGCTTCTCCAAAAAGGCTTGGCCAGTTCATAAGTAGTGCCGCGAGTCGTGGACACGTTTCGGTCGCTAAATACCTTCTGACAATTTCGAGGAAGTGAAGACGGAAGCAGAGCATTCCTTCTACAAAAGCTGTGCCCGGGTCCAAGCGCAGAATACCTAGTTGTTGATTTATTTTGCTATTCAAATGCCTTCATCCACAAGCACGCCAAAACCAGGAGATTGCGTTGCGCGTGATCGTGACCAAAAGGTGCCCCAAGACCTGGCAAGCTGGTACGGCTCTCCAAGCGACACCAAACTGCTGCAGTATACACAGAGATGATTTCGTTAGTGTGAGAGTTCATCAAATAGTCTCGTTGCGTCAGCTCCAGCAGCTCGTACCTGGTCATCTCATTGAAGTGCTGAAGAAGTACGCGAAGGAGTTAAGCTGTCATGGCTCGAATCCACCGTGTTATAATACTATTGCTGATCGAAACCTTCCGAAATATCGTAAGTGGAATCGCCGACGACACGAGGCCGCTCTCATTTTTTTTTTTCAAAACACTTACTTAGTATACCTACAAACAGCAAAGAACAGATGCTGCCGACGATTCAAAGGCGGCATCGGATTGGCTAATATTGAAATTACGGGGTCAACCGACGTTCCCCTTTCAACCAATTACCGCCCTCCCCGGCGTTATCTCCGCAATTTCTTGACAAAATCCAACCGCAGTCTCCAAAATGGTCGCCACGCCAGGCGCAACCATGACGCTACCACTAGAGACTTATTCTAGTCTCAAGGACGCTATGCCTAATGGAACTGTCAAGCCACGTCCACCGCTGGCCAGCTACGCGTTCGGCGGCATGTCGGCCGTGGGCGCCGTGTTCTTCACACACCCGTTCGACCTGCTCAAAATCCACCTCCAGACGTCCAAGAAGGAGAACTTGGGGCTCATGACCACAGTGCGACGCATTCTCAAGAAGCAAGGGCTGCGTGGTCTGTACCAGGGCATCTCGGGCGGCGCCATGCGCGAGGGAACCTACTCCACCATGCGCTTCGCAGTCTACCACTACCTCAAGGACGAGGCGGTGCGTCGCAATGATGGACGGCCCATCTCCACGGGGCACAATGTTCTGCTGGGTATGACGGGTGGCGTCATTGGAGGAGCCTTTGGAAACCCCGCAGATATCGTCAACATCCGTATGCAGGCGGACAGTCGACTGCCTCCGGAGAAGAGACGCAACTACAAGCACGCGGTCGATGGCCTCTTTCGTGTCGAGAAGGAGGAGGGGCTGACAGCGTTGATGAGAGGAGTGAGGCCGAACATGATCCGAGCCATGTTGCTTACGACTGGGCAGATCGCAGCCTACGATCTGACCAAGTCGACGATTCTGGAGAACGAGGTGGTGCCCATGCAGGATAACCTGAAGACGCACATACTGGCGAGTATGGTGGCTGGACTGGTGGCTACAACGGCCTGTGCACCGGCAGATGTGGTCAAGACAAGACTCATGAACATGCACCACAACGAGTACAAGAGCGCGACCGACTGCTTTGTCAAGGTGGTCAAGCACGAAGGACTGCGCGGACTGTACAAGGGCTGGCTGCCGGCCTACATGCGTCTGGGTCCACAGACGCTGCTGACGTTTGTATTCCTGGAGCAACTGCGCAAGCGATTGCTGTAGAATGGAAGAGGACGAAGGGCTGCGGGTATGATCACTCTCGTGTGGATTAAGACGGCGGATTGGATTGGAGAATGTTTCGTTTCTCTAGTCTGCAACATTATTGAGTGCTGCTCTCTACGTTCACGCTCAGAAGCATCGAGCCCTAGACGGTGGTTGGTTGTGTTCGTCACTCATCGGGGTGATGAACAATCATATGAGCCCGTTGACTCGACAAGAGGCTTTGGCGTCGGAGCATGCAGAAGGCTGGCGTCGAGCGCTTTAGCAGGCTTCGTTTCTGCAAACATTGATTACGGTATGCTTCAGAAGTACTTAGAAGTACTAAGTATGTGTTAGAGTAGATATAATACAATTCCATCGTTATTTGCTTGTTAATTTCAACGAGCGTTCAATCAAGGGGAGATGGCATGTGGATTGAATTGCAAGTGGGTTGTTTGAAGTACTCTGCGTACACCTTTTCAAGCAGGATCTGGGCGGTATCGGCGAGGAAGATCTATTTTCCTCCAGCACTCAAAGGTACACACTTGGCAATGCGTCGCTTAAATTCTTTCAAAATACGTTCTCGGATCCATTTCTTTATACCGCTGATGATACTTGTATACTTCTTTAGCGCTTTGGATCGGCATGGGCATTCCCCTCTCGCCACTGAGCTTTCGTCACTCACGACCAGGATAGTTTTCACATTCAGCATTTGGTAGAACTACCAGCCGCCAGCAAAACATTGCGTCTGGCCATCGAGAAAAATCGATGAGCACAACATTCTATGCTGCTTATGAACTGGCTAAGCCTTTCTGGATAAGCGTTCTGTTTGCCGTTCAAAAGTCATAGAATTCGCGTACCCCCGACGTCGCCTGCATCGCCAAATGCCTGGGTGACCGTCTCGCGAGAAAGTTGTTCGTCATCGACAAGAGCTCTAACGACCGACTCACACTTGTTTTGAGAAACAGCCATGAAGGCGACGCTGATGATGTCCACGGATACGAAGCGCTCGACGCACATGATGTTCACAACAGCCAAATGAACGCGCGTAGCTGCGACCTTGAGAGCCTTGATCGCGATCTCATCGGAAATGGATGCAATGTTGTAAAGTAGCTTCACCGCTGCGTTATTGTTACCAGCTGCAGCAGTGATGGCTTCCTCTTCGGTGACATCGCCCTTGTCAAACAGGAACTTCGCCACCGCAGTCCCAACATTTTGCGAGCTGCGAGCTGGATGCATTTTGTAGTCACTTTCGATAAAGCACGATTCATCCCACGAAGGAAGTCGACCGTGGCAACATTTCTATACGATGCTGCCGCAATGAAAGCCTTATCAAAAGTCTTCATGGAGACACGATCCGTGTCAAGGAAAAAGTGCATGATGCGGATATGTCCGTATTGTGCGGCGAGAATAAAGCAGAATTCCATGCCGTGCTCGTACAGGTACTTGAGGGCGTTCAGTAGTCCGCGACAGACTATATGAGTCAGCAGGGTCGTCATGATCGTCGTACGATAAATGCGAGCACTAATATCCTGTCCATGCTACTGCTTCATCAACGCGATCCGAATCGAAAGCTACCTGGAATCAATTAAAATTTGGTGTTTCCGGCCAAGGTTATTGACAATCACCAAGGCGTTGCTTCCAAGAGAATGCCAAGAACTCATGGTACCAACGACAAAGAGAGGGTTCACGGGAGTTGACAAGATTGCGGTGAAGACGGGCGCATCCAAGTTCGTCGACTCCGAATACGAGTTCTTGGGGTGACGAGAAAAACTGGATTCGACGACGGGTTGACCTGGTATGCGGCGTACCAGGTCAACCCGTCGAATCCAGTTTTTCTCGTGGATTCTCCAAACGAGAATCCAAGCGAGATTCCTTCTGAGTTACAGATCACTGGCCAGCTCGAAGATGACAGCTTGTCAACAGAACATCGCGATGTTTGATGAAAAGAACCCCAACAACAAAATCTCATCGATTATGACTCTCCCAGAGAGGCATTGCAGACACGAAGGCAGTCGCGTCTGCACGAAGTGCTCCAAACATACAATAAATCCACTGGAGAATGCTCGAGCCACTGAAGCTGAAGGTTTTCAGTCGCATTCTGGAGATGTTAAAGACTGTATCAAGCTGGCCATGGAGAAAAACTGAAGAGTTAAATCTGATCAACGGCTGACGACAGCGGTGTAACAAACTCGTGGCGGTACTAGTGTGGCAAAGCCTATCTGTGTACGTTGTGGTCTAAGACATGTTTACCAAACCAGCACAACTACACGATTTTTCTCCTTTTCTCCGGTTCTATACGCAGACTGTTGCTGTCCGCACAAATCCCTCCAAGCCAGATCGACGAGCTGCATCTCTTCCACTTGCGAGCGTCGCAGCCTGTTTACTTGAACATCTTCTTCATCTTCTTGTTGAAGCCCTTGCCCATGAAGCCCTTGCCCTTGAAGCCTTTGTACTTGTGACCTTTGAACTTGTGGCCTTTGAACTTGTGACCCTTGTGCTTTCCGTGCTTGCCATGTCCGTGCTTCATCTTGCCGCCGGCAACCACCACTCCGGGCTGAGCCACATACCCCGGCTGAGCATACGCGTAACCAGGCTGGACAGGGTAGCCGGGCTGCGGGGGGTATTGCTGCGGCGGATAGCCCGGCTGCTGCGGAGGGTAGCCCTGTTGAGGTGGGTACCCTTGTTGCGGCGGGTAGCCCTGTTGCTGGGGAGGGTATCCTTGTTGCTGGGGAGGGTATCCTTGTTGCGGTGGGTAGCCCTGTTGCTGGGGAGGGTATCCTTGTTGCGGCGGGTAGCCCTGTTGCTGCGGAGGGTATCCTTGTTGCGGCGGGTAGCCCTGCTGCGGGTAACCGTGCTTGTTTCCTCCGGGGTACATCTCGACTGGTTAGCGATTGCGTGACAGCGTGCAAGTGATGGAATGACTACATACGTGGAAGAAGACCGGCGGCACACTGAACTGACTGTACCCATCTGTATCCGCGCTGTGATTGGCTGATCCCGCGCCTCTCTTTCGTCGGCAGTGGATTCGTCGAAAAGGTAGCCAACCGCATGCGAGCTCGACTTTCAAGTTGTGGTACAGTATCCCGGATCAGATTTATAGATTTAGGCTTCTCAGATGCAGGTATCAGGTCGAAATAAAATACCATCCAAATATTACACAGATGCGAACGCTACACGATCTATAATAAAGCCGAAGTGACAAGGGCGATGCTTTGTCGGCATCACCATTGCAGCTGAACCATCGTTTCCACCAGGTATATTACAAAAATGAATACGGGTGTCGTCCAGGTAAATGACATGTATTAACCGTCACGCTCCGAACTCCATATACCTGGTCATGAGCTCCACTTTCAAGTTTTCGTGCAGCATACTCCAACGTAGCTTGGTGCTGCCATCAGGGGACACGTCAGTTGGCGCATCGCTGGACACAGCCTTCCAGAGGTGGAGGCATGCAAATATATCACAGCTGTGGCTATCCCTCTGGCGCGGCTCTTCAACGTTTACCTCACAGAAGCCGTGAGTCATTGCTGAGGTGATCTCCGCCGCGATGGCATTCAGACTCTTCAAGTCCTTGTTCCTGCCCATGCTGTCGTACAGATGGGTTGTTTTTGAGCGTCCGTCGATCTCCAAGCTGACCCAGTGGACTCGACTTAAATTGATCGGCATCAAGACAAGTTGTCCGGCCAAAATACATGCACGAATCTCCAGCAGTTGTTTCTCCCCCAGTAGTGGTTCTTTCTTCGTAGAATTCTTCGTCGGGTGCATCATCACTGTCGTATTGCTCTCTGTAGGTCTTGAAAACGCGTTATCATTCAGACATTTCGATCCTCTGAAGCAGTAGAGGTCAGACCTCGCCAAATCGAAACCGAATCCAGGTATGACCAGGTATGGCCAAGTTTGCAGGAATTCATTCATGGTGATGCCTGCTGTAGCATGCTCGTTCACGACATTGTGCACCTCCGTGTTGAGCCACGAGCCCAGCGACACTTCAGAATGACATGCTGCCTGCAGGTTCCATATCCACATCATGACTCCCGGCTGTTCTCTGCTGAATGTACCGATCTTTCGATCGCGACAACGTATCCATGGTAACCACCGACGTTATCTCCGTCTCTATCAAGCGCAATCTCCTCATCCGTCTCTCCTCGCGTAATTGTTGAAGCGCCCGCTCAATCATTGAAATGGGCAGTCTGAACCGAACCGTGTCAGCTGCATAGTCTGGGTCGTGTCACCACGCTAGAGACTTTCCCGTGGCCACAGCATTAAAGGAGACACGGCTCGGGTGAAGCGAGCACCTGTAAGGTCGCCAGGAACCTCGCTTCACCCGAGCTTATCTCCTTCAATGCTGTAACCACGTCACACATGTCCCGATCACGTAGCAGCCCGCTCAGTTTCATCAGTTTCATTCCCTTGTTGAATTCTTTGAGATGCGCATTTGCCTTCGCCCGCTGTTCGTTTCGGTCTAGGGCGCCCCACCGGCACAACGCGGCCATTCAACTTGATTCGAACGGTTGGATCTTCACTCTGTTGCGCAGACTGCGTAAATGCTAGCTGCGTGGCTGGAACATCTTCACCAATTTCACCGCGACCGGATTCACCACCTGTCCCGCCGGTACCACTGATGTCACTGCCGGCGCTAATGCTGCTAGTACTGCCATGTCTCGCTAAACCAGCGGCGCTGCCGCCGCCACCACCCCTTCCATCTCGGTCACCCCCTTGGTTATTGTTGTGTTTGGGATCATCATCACTGGCTCCGTATGGTGATCTTTCCTTGCAATGACTTCCGCGTCTCTGCTTGAACACCATCGCGTGTCGACAGACATTTCATGGTGAGCGCAAACTCGCAGTCGCATTCCCAAATTACCTTCTGCATCATATACCTGATCGAACCGTGACGGTGTCTCCGTTGTTGATGAAAGCGTACGTGCTCGTAATGTTCGGGTCCATCGCGACGTCTTGATAGCTATGGCAATCCATCGCGTCGTCATACCTTGTACGACGTTCATCTCCTCGGAGATGTTTTTATCCCGCAACGTTCCAGGCATCTGAATCTTCGCGTAATATTCTTCCTCCTTACGTCGCTGGAACGACAGGAGTGCCTGCAGGCTCGCGTGCATGGATAAATGGCCCTTCAAATGCTGCTTGAATTTGTCGAACAGACTCTCGACACGGTTGTTGGCGTTGGTTGTTGAGTATGCCATCATGCACTCATCCCAGTTGTTCTCGAAATATTCCCGCAGTTCGTGGCGCCCTCCGCGAAATGAGATGCGACTCGTAATCCGCTTCAGTCCGAGAGTAGGTCATGCTCGTGATCGAGTGCTTCAGTTGTGTCAGCACGGCAGCCTCGTATGGCCCAAATTTGCTTGACTTCCGGATGATTTCCTGCAGCCACTTGATCAAGTGAAAGTGAAAAAAAAGGGACAGAACAAAATGCGGTTCTCAGGCAACTTCTGATGTATAACCTCCACCCCTCGCATGTCCTTATCCACAATCACGACTCGAACCAAGCTTGAAGTGGTCAAGATTCATCGTTCGACTCCAGCAAATAGTACTGTACTGGCTTCCCGTTACCAAACTGGTACATTGCAACCATGGATAGAAGCTTGTAATTGTATCTAACCAAATAAAAACTGGAAAACAATGGATAATACCCGGGTCTTTATGACCTGAGTCAACTTACTTGTTTGTCTTGTAAGTGCAGTCCATCTGGATAACCTCAGGGAAACTGTCCACCATAGAGCGCATAGGACCCGTGGTGATTGAAATGACGCCTGTATTTCCACGAGCGCTCTGGTAAACAGACGCCACCTTCTGTGTAGACTCCATGTTGAAGTTGACGATTGTTTCGGCAACGGCATCATCGTCTGAGAGCTGGGCACCTGTGCATGATCAAACCCGACAATTAATTATTTAGAAAAGAACGTTATGACCACCAACGAAATGACTTATCCGAGTTTCGCAGGCGAGACATCAAATCGTGGAAATCCTTCATCGTGGCATGGTGGTTGGAGCTCTCGCGGATGTACTCGTAGATACTCGAAGCTCCTGCTTGCGCTTGCATCGGCAGCGGGACACCTGGTA
This sequence comes from Phytophthora pinifolia, assembly GCA_000500225.2. Lineage (NCBI taxonomy): Eukaryota > Oomycota > Peronosporomycetes > Peronosporales > Peronosporaceae > Phytophthora > Phytophthora pinifolia. Next base: position 21,401 of record KV731257.1, read on the forward strand.
CCAGCGCCGACTGGGAATACCTGGATAGTGCTGGCGATATCTGGTGATTGTGGATGTACCGTCCCGCTTCACTGCGAACCATCTTCCTTCTGCGCCACTTGAGCTAGCATCTGGAAGGGACACTCCGTCCGACGAAGGTTGTGCAATGTGCGCTTGCCCGATGATCTTTCGCGTGCAGGACACCCGTGAGTACGTTTATACTCGCGCTGGTACGGCTCCATATTCGTTGGTACGAGCGCAATTTCTTCCTCAGGCACCCCCTGGTACTGGATTTGCTTTCTCAGCGTTGCGATGCGCCTCGCGACGTTAATCACCTCCTTCACGACGAGAACTTGGCGCGTATTTGCCATGTACTGCTTTGTCCCCTCTTCAAAATTTGCCCAGGTATTATAACGGGGTTACGTGCTACACCCAAGTTAGGTGTCATACATAAGTTATGTGTGGCACATCGCCTCTCAATCAGTATCACAGCCACACAATGTAGGCTTTACTATGATAGATAGTGAAGCCGATACATTCAGACAACAGGCGGCTCTGCTGAGCCTTCAATGGCGTCGTCTAGCCATTCTCGCTTCCAGTTTTCTCCCGCCATTATATACATCGGGGGGATCCTACCCCCTGCAGCAGCGTTAACACACCCCATTATGGACGGTCATGGGAGCGGCGAGTAGGCCACGAGAACACACAACTCGAACTTTGGCTGTGCCTTGGGCATAGACACCAGTTTCATCGCAATTCCACAAGCACTCTGGAGGCACATTGCGCACCACGCGCTGTAGACGACCGGAGTACCCACGGACAATTTCTTCAGCCGAATGCTCTGCCCTCTTTCCGTCCAATATTTGAGGTTTCCGGAATGAAATCTCGGACTTGTGATGCTTGATGAAGCGCTGAACCCACCTCTTGGGGAAGGAATCGGGCACCTCGGAGGGATTGCGAGTTAGCGCGCACTGACGGATGATGTAACGGAGCTCATGTTCCTCCAAGCAAAATTCCATCTGGGACCGAGCAGCAACCACTTCCAGCACTCCTTCTTCGTGCTACGCGATTAATACTTGGGCTGTCTCCCCCTTCTAGCGTTCCCAGCCACATCGCCATGGAGACGGCGTCGGAGGCCCTCTGTCTAGACGAAACGTTTTTGCAGCCTTGCCAATGGCCATCCCATGAAGTAGGCCAGAGAGAGAGAGCTTCAAACAGCTATGGCCAGCGGCCGATCGTCGTTCGCAAGACGGCGAAGCCGCTGAAGCTGCGGAAGTTCCAAGGCTTGGACGCCCCTTCGAAGTGCGCTGCTGTAGTTGCTGCTCGTCCCACGTCACTCCCGTTGTCACCGCCTGGCGACGTACTTCCACACGGACGGTCTTGAGCCACATAACCACGGGCATCGTGTTGGTTTGCGACGGTCATGGAGACTCTGCGAGCAGAGAACGAGAACATCAACACGTTAGCGGCCATGATGAGAGCCAAGTACATGATGCAGCGATCCACGCTGGAGGTCGTGGACGTACTGAACTAGCGACGCCAGATGCGAGGTGAGCGCCTGGTCGAGTACGCGCAGTCACTTCGAGAGATCGCGGAGCGCGGGGATGTGGGCGACGACTCGCTCGTCAACGCGTTCTTGAAGGGTATGAGCAGTACGGTAGGGGCGACGCGCGTGCGCGGCCATCGCCCTAGGACGCTCGATGAAGCCGTCAGCCTGGTGATACCTCACGTCGGCGAGTACGGTGAAGGCTACGGCGTCGGGTTACAGGCAGCCATAACACGATGGGATGAGCGTGAGGCGGGCGAAGGTGGGACTCCCGGGCTTTGCCTCTGCCCCAAGAAGTCCTCGATGATGTCATTGCGAAGGTGTCGAAGTCTCGACAGTCGCAGCCAGTGGAACCTGTGAGCGTTCTAGGTCGTGTTAACGCCGACTGACCCCGTGGGAGCGCTCATAAGCGTCCACGATAATCGGCACAGCCCTCCACGAGGCGACTTCCAGCTTTGCGCCTCGGGATAGCCACGCCACTTCACCAGATACTGGCAGTGGCCGATACGCCCGCGGCGCTTCAGTAGTTTCTCAACGTGGAAGTACGGGGCGCCCCCATTTCCGATCAGCGGGGGAGGGGGACGCACGGGGCGCCTCGCCGGCTCGGGAGCCTCTTCTCGACGCCGTCAAGGGTTGTCAGCGACTCCTCGAGTCACAACGTAGCTGCGCTGCGGGGTCGTCTGCAAGGCGTCGAAGCGACGGTGGCCTCCGAACGTAGCGTGCTTCCCGACTTGGAACAACTGAAGCACAGCGTGCGGGTCCGGATAGTGCGAGCGCCACTTGCGCCCGCGACTCGTAGATTTATCCAGCGCTAAGTGCTATCTCGATCCCACGAATCCAGAAGACAAGACCGTCAGACTCCTTGCCGTCAAACGTCGGTACCGACATCTTGACCGGTTTAATACTGCCTAGCCGCGGAGCGAACGGAGCGGAACCCGTCGAGTTCGCCTGCGCCGTGCTCTGCCCTTCAGCACGCATCGTAGCACGAGCCGCTTCCTGCGCAGCAGCGCGCACGTGAGCAATCAGCGACGACTCGTACTTGTCGAATCGTTCCACGCGCGCCCTTTGCTGCTCCGCAGGTAAACTGGGGAATCCAGTGAAAGCTGCCTCGCCCAGGAGGCTGACCATCTTCTCCAAATTGGCCCAGTGGGCGTCTGAGAGATGAGGGAAGTCCTGCCGGTAAGGCAGCCTGGTCCCTGAGTCATTCATACTCAGAGAGCTCTTGATTGTAGAAACCGCGCCGGTCGCGGGCGTGGCTACAAGTGCTACCAGGTGTGACGGGGGTCACACGCACCTTAAGCGTTAACGCGCTAACCACAACAGACGCCTGGCGTCCTTGTTGTAAGTGTTGGAGGGCCTGGCCGTCCTGTCCTTCTTGATATCGAGTATCAAACGACTTAAATACTTTCGAGATAGAGTTAAACTGAATGTATATTACTCTGCTCATAAGTTCCTACTTACTGTAAACTGCCTAATTAATGCGCCTTCGAAGTTCGAATCGTACTTAAGCTGAAGATGTGTGTGCCACACCATGCAGCCATGGACCTTCACTCTGATGGGTGCCCCGTTACAGACACGGGTTAACAACCTCCAGAATCCCCTCGCTGGCCGTTTCCCGCCGGCGCCGTTTCTCTTTTCTCCTCGCTTTCGGTTCCCCTGCCGCACGATCCTTGACCTTGAGTGGGCAGCTCCGTGCGAAGTGTCCCTCGCATCCACAATAGAAGCACATCGTCCCAGGCTGAGGTACAAACGCTGCCCGTGGTGCTCGCTGCCGAGCCTCGAACCTTGCTTGGTCGACCTTCCCGGGTGTTAATCGCTGGGTTAGGGCCATACCGGCTCCTCTCGACCGGCTGCCCTTCCACCTTGAACGTCCTCGCTGCCTTCCTCAGTCCTGATTCATCTTGGGCTGGCCGCTTGGCACTTCCTGCCGGCGATTCGCCACTTCCTGGTGTACTCGCCACAGCTATCGGCATCAGCTGGTATGCGTTCCACCAGTCGGCTGCACCGTCCTGTCTGCTGGCGCTTACCGGTCTCCCTTCCGTGTCGTAGCGAGGAGGGGCAGCTGCCGCTCTACCCCAAGCTGGACCATATCCCAAGGGACACCCGTCAAATTCCCCCCTGCCGTGAACTGCTCCGAGCTCCGCTTCCTTGGTGTGGCTGTGGCCATCGTTGCCGATCCCAAACTCGATCAGCCTTCATCTTCGATAGGCAGGTCGGGGAGCGGCGGAACGGGGAGAGCGCCATCCCCACGAGCTGATGCGTCCTAGGTGTCCCGGCCCTAGTGCTCGCTCAAACCAAGCGGGAAAGACGAAGCGCGGGTAGGAAGCGACGCCACACGCACCAAGGCAAACTTACGGTCGCGCGACTGGCCGACAGGACAGCCCGGCTGAGTGGATGTCAACAGAGAAGAACACCAGGAACGACGGGGTGGTGCAGCCCAAAGAGAGCACGCCAACGATAAAGGACATATACTGGACGGCGCCGAGCTCAAGGCGGTGCTCCCGTCTGGGGATGGCGAGGCAGCGAAGGAAGGTGGCCCGGCAGGCTCTGGGCGGGCAGGTAGCCGACCAGACCCTGATAGCCGACGACGGGTCCGGTTCGTCGACAATGAACGAGAAGGCGAGGAACATGCAACAGTGATGGGCAACTCTGGGGGATGGCGCGCGGCTTTTGGAGACGCCAGGACAGGATGAGGAAGAACAAGATCGGGTGGCCGCACGAGCTGGATTCGATGGCTGGGACGTGAACGTGATGCCCCGACGGAAGGTAGCGTGAAGGCGAGGGTAGAGGTGTGGCTAGTTAGGAACTGGCCCACAGCCAAGGTGGGGCGCTCGATGAAGGTGGTGCCGATGGCGGTGATCAAGGAAAACAGCGGGAATCACCTCGCTGGGCAAGGGAGAAGAAGATACAGTCGAGACGAGCGGCGACATGCGAGCTAGCGGCGGAGGCGCTGACGGCTCGGTGGCAGCCGTACGAGCGGTTTTCGCAGCGGAACAAGGCATACGACGTCCGTAGTCAGAAAAGGAAGTCAGGAAGCGGCACGCCGCTCCAAGACGGAGCGTCAGAAGCGTCAAGAGCAGGCGGAGGAGGAAGCCCTTCAGGAACACAAGAAGCAAAAGCGCCGCGTGAGAGCGCAGCTCCGACGCCGGAAGAGGAAGGTGCACCGGCGAAGGAAGGCGCCCACCCAACCTACGAGGCGGCCGTCAACCACGAGGACGGAGAAGAGACGACGCAGCATGGTGCAGCAGTCAATGACAAGACCTTCGGAGTTCGTGGGCGGGACGCAAGTAGCTGATAGCGAGCGGGCCGTGAAGCAGCTCACTACCGCAATTGAAAGGGGCGGCGAGGAAGCACTGACGGACGCGACCGCCACGAGGGAGCGCGGAGCGTGTCAAGAACAAGACGTCGATGCGAGAAGCTCGTGCGAAAGGCGAGGGCTCGGTACCAGTGCAGTGGATGATGCAGCACGAGTGCAGCGAGGAGGTGTACTACGCGTTCTCGAGAAATGGGCGGCGAGGATGTAACCGGGGACAGCGGCGGCTCCAGGCAGAAGCGGAAGCCATCGGACACATGCTGCCCAGCGCTATAGAAGTACTGCAGAAGCTCGTGGGTAGGCGAGGAACGAAGCGGCACTACAGGTACCAGCGTGGGAGCATCTATCAGGAGGCAGCGGTGCGTGCGCTGAAGGACGGAACACAACCTGTGCGCTTTGGCCGCGTCCGTGTTGTTCAGGCGCCTTTGGTGGACACCCTGCCCACAGCGCATGTCAGGATCCACGGCAAGCAGTGGAGCATCAAGATAGACACTGGAGCGCAATACTCGGTGGCGGGTACGTCATGGGAGGCGTTCGGTGTACGCCAATCTGTGCTGCCGCCAGTAGACTATGTGGAGGGCAACGTCCTGGGCGTGTATCGGTTTCATCTCCAGACGCAGTACGACCAGACGATGGTCGTGGACGACCTCATTGTGGATGGGCCGACGCAGGAGTTCTTATTGGCAGAGGACCGGATGCTGAGCCGCGGCGTGAAGATCGACTTCACGTCGTGCGAGATGAAATGGTACGAAGCAGAGGCCAAGAAGGTCGTGCCGTTCGGCTGCATGACAAGCAAAGATGCAGAGGAAGAGCGAGTGGTGAAGGTGCGTGGGTGGTGGCAGCCATGGATAGAACCACGGGCATGTTCCTGCCCACCGGCCAGGTAGACCCCGATCTGCTGTTTGACAACTGTGCGGAACGGCAAGGTGGTGGTGCCCATAATGAACCTCGTGGGTGGCGCGCGAGGTGAACTCCATATGCCATTCACGCTCGATGAGTTGATGGTTTTTCTGGGCATTCTGTTCTTTATGGCGATGAACGACAAGGGCGAGTACGCCAATTATTGGGGGCTCCAAGCTGAAGATTTGATTTTCGGTGGCAATGCCACGTCGCTCGATGGAATAATGACCCTTCATCGGTTCAAACTGTTGCGTCGGTGTCTAAGCTTCAATGCTGTTCCTACTGCTCTCGAAAAAGATTCGGCAGATCGAATCCGGCCACTTCTAAACTTGCTGAAGATCACTGGAGGCCAGTACATCCACGTTTGGTCGCAATGTCGCCCTCGACGAAGCCAGTGTTGTATGCCGCTCACGCCAAGGCCGCCACATGGCCGTATACAATCCTATGAAACCAACAGGGAAGTGCCACTTTCGTCTGTATATGGTGTGCTGCTCAACTACATGGATCGCTGTGAACTACAAACTCCACTGCAATCGGAGCGGTGTTGTAGATCGGCTTCGTGGTGTGGTGGATCCATTGGAAGCTCAAGCGTTGAGGGAGGAGCTTGACGACGTGCCCAAAATCAGACAGAACGTTCTCCTCGAGGTGACCAGGCCGTTGCTTGGAACAAATCGAGTCGTCAACATGGTCAACTATTACACGTCGGTGCAGCTACTTCAGGAGTTGCAGCTGAAGGGTCTCTACTATCCGCGCGAATAGCAAGCATTTTCCAGCAGTTTCGATTCTACCCAAAGATGACTGCACCCGTGGGGACCATCGTCAAGCCGTATCACACGACCACAGCATGCTGGCAGCTTCATGGTACGAAAACATTGTCAATTTGGTGTCCAATGCGGACTCTACCGCTATCACAACGGTAACGCACATGGTTGGCAGTGAGAAGCGCTCATATCCGGCTCCGGAGTGTGTAGCCCGGTATAACACAAATTTGCGGGGCGTTGATCAACTTGATCAAATTCGAGGACGATTTTCTACAGCTGATGGCCACTCGTTCAAACGGTGGCACAAAAAACTGGCACTTGCGCTCATCGACGTGGCGCCCTCAAACGCGTATCTGTCATGGCGACTGGTGAGCGCGAACACAGCAGCAGCCGGTGATCTTCACAGGAAGTTCATGATGGAGCTAGTCGGTGAGCTTTTGAGCGGGCAATGGCGGAATGCCCCCAGTGATGGTCGAATGATGTACAGTGGTGGTATGCTAGACGGTGCGGGCGTGGAGCATGCTACGACGGCTTCATCCAGTCCACCTGTGGATAAGGCTGCTGTACCTGCGACGGCGACGTGCACGTCTGTGGCTTCCAGACAAATGTACGCTGATACGAGCAGAAAGCGCCGTCGCTGTATAGTTTGTAGATGGGAAGGGAGATATCCTACTGAGGTGACCAACTATTGCCTCTCGCACGGTGTTTGTCTTTGCAGGGTTGTGCATGATTGTCCTGCGAAACCATGGATGCGTCTGTCAACTACGGCAACGTGCTGGAATAAACTTCACCACCAATGGATTGTTTACCGATAAGGGGGAAGGCGTCATTCCAAACTCGCCAAGTTGATGGACAAGCATGAACCAAGGACTTCAGTCGTACGGCGCCCTGTTGCCGCTCGCCAGATTGTGAATGAACCAGGCAGCTTCACTGCCGCTCGCGGACTCGGTGCTGCTGCAGCCTCGCTCAGACATGGCGGTGGAGCTCTCCTGGGAGTTAGTGGTTGTGCTGATCGCAATCCTGGAGTTCTCGGATTCGGTGGCGAGATAAATGGTGACCTCGGTGGTGGTGGGCCTGCTGCATTCGGGATGAGCGTTAATGCCCCAGGACTAGCTGCCTTTCGAGCGGTCAGTGACAATGCGACTAGGATTTGCCAAGACTTTCAAAGAATTGGTGGTGATGCTGGCCACGTTCTCGGCAGCAACTCGGCCAATGCACAGTCCGCGGATGCTAGATTCGGGCTTAGAAATGGTGGTGCTGGACTTGCACTTGGCGGCGACACGGACGTCTCACGGTCCGATCCAGCAGCGCGTGGAGCTGGAGCTGGTGCTCGAAGACTTGGAGATGGCGCTGGCCACGGTCTCGGCAGCAACTCGGCCGACACACGGATCGCGGATGCTAGATTCGGGTTTAGAGATGATGGTGGCACTGAGCTTGCGCTTGGCGATGCGTCTGACGGTGGACGGCCCACTGACGAAGTCGCCAGACTTGGGGCCGGCAGTGAACGGCCTGGGCCCGCTCGACGACTTGATTTTGGTGCTGTTAGCGGCAACACGGGCGACGGGACATCCCACTGCCAGAGGTCATCGACCGTAGTCTGCAGCAGGAGGACTTGGTGCTGCTGGACGCCACGGCGCTGGTGTGGACTTGCATTTGGAAATGACTCCGACGCTGGATGGCCCATCGACGAAGCCGTCAGACTTGGGACCAGCACTGAACAGCTTCGAGCTGCTGAACGACTTGGTGATGGCGCTGTACCGGTACTTGGTGGCGGCTCGGCAGACGCACGACCCATTGACGAAGACAATAGACCTGGGGGTGCTGGGCAACTCGGTGCTGGCGGTGGATTGGCACTTGGCGGCGACCAGGGACTTGACGGTGCGGGAACGCAAGGACTTGACAGTGAGTCTGCTTGCTGAGGACAGGGTAGACTCGGAATAAATTCCACATACGAATAGAACAGAAGATGGGCATGTAGACTCATAGCGTTTTACGGCAGATGTAGACCGAATGAACGGACGACTTCCAGCTACAGCGTACTCCATCTGCTGCGCTAGTTTCCAGAAATTACAGAATGGATCATAACACGAGGCGCGATGTCTCGGGTAGAATTGCGATGTTGCGATAATGACACGTGCCATTGGCATCGCGCTGATCTCCCGGGAAACTACCAACTTTGCATCCTCTTCAAACAGAAAAATGTTCGCAGAAACAATGGTTGCTTCGCACATAGGATACTGGCTCGACATAGAAACATCTCGGACATCTACCGGCTTGAGCATCACCTTACCCAATCGGGGTTGATGCTTGAGCTGCTCTAGCACACAGCGCTGTCCGAGCGAAACGAGCTCACGTCGAAGCTCGACACCAACGCAAAGTCTTACGTCCGTTGCAAGAGCGACCTGGGCAAGGATGTTGCCCACTCCAGCTCCAACATCCAAAACGATGTCTGCTTCGTCCGATGGCCGCAAGTACTAAGGAGACGCCTGACGGCAGCACCTCGCCCGCATTGGCGTAGGTGCGGCCAGCTTGCTGGCGAAACGTCGTTTGCACTGATGCTACCGAAGATGGATTCGACTGCTTCGGCAGCTTGGTCTTCGGTTAGCAGTACGGCACACCTTAACCACCCACTCCACCATGACTTGGTGGCGGAGCTGCTCGTGGACTTGGCTGCGTCCCCTCGTGCAACCCTGGCTGAGCGGGACAGACACGCGAACTAGGCGAAGGCGCAGTTGGAATCGCGGGTGGCGGAGCGCGCGGACGTGGAGGCGAAGCTGCACGTGGACGTTTTGCTTGTGGACCATCAGGCGATGGTGCTTTCCCTGGTGCGCTAAGAAGACGCCTCGAAACTGCACAGGTAAAAAAGCTGGGAGGGAAGCCGCTGAGCGACTTTCTATACGTCCTCTTGAGGCTACTCAGGCGTTGACATAGCAGTCGCGGAGCGCGCTGGGTCTTCATTCGCCGAGCCACATAGTCCCAGTCAACATTCATCCATGTTGGGATATAGTATGAGAGGCTATTAGTGTCTACGTCATTTAAACGTTGTATTTGTATCGTATCTGTTTTCTGAAAATGTGATTGTTGTCCAGATATGCGTTTTTATAGGATCCTCGACGGTTCTCGGATCGTCCCTGAAACTCTGGATATAAATATCCAGAGAGTCTTTGTATGGTTGCTGTGACTGGCCACCCTGGGTTGATGACATGACCGCGAGGAAAGCCGAATGGTCAATTCGAAGAGCAGACGATCAAAAATTACCCCCATCCCCTTTGCATATACTGTTGTGATTGGTAGTAATAAAACATGGTTTGTAGAAGGCTAAAAGGCGCATTTTGCGCCCTTTAACGCGGCTGTTTCAACTCCGTGTTTTGAAAACAGTGCAAAAAGGCAAAGGGCTCATTTTTCGCCCTATTCAGAAAGATCAGAAGCGTTTTCGCTGTGCGCAGGCATGTTTTACCAATATTTCAAGAATGAAAAAGGAGAGCAGAGCGCGGTGACGCTGAGTCAACAGCTAGTGCAGTTCTCACAGCGCAACTGAAAGCAGCCGAAGAGACGCAGCGGAAGTTGGAGAAGGAGCTGAAGGATGTCGCCTGAACTCGTGGTCGCTAGAGGCCGACTCAAGACAGCAAACGAGAGACTAATCGTTTGGAGAAGGAATTGGCAGACGTGCAAAGCAGAGCCCCGCAGCTCGATACTGAACTCGCAGTGGCAAAGGGTGCAGCTGAAGGCCTTCGACGAAAAAGCTGCGAAGCTTGAACACACTTTGCAGACGGAGAAGGTGGACCTCCAGCTCGAGACAGTAACAGGGAAGTACGAGCTACAGCTCCACAACGTGGGAATCCGGTGAGTTTGCTGGTACTGAAGTGGAGAAGAAGCGGTGCATCTGCTACTTTGGTAGACCAGCTGACGAACCACGAACACGTCAACACCTTCCGAGAAGACGTACTTGGTGCCGATGAAGCACCCGATACGTCTGGCGAATTGATTTGTGTGGCGTTCATCACGGGCAGATGAAAAGTGCCGAGGCTAAATGGACAGATCGTTTCTTGGCGCGAAAGCAGTCCTTGTCGAGTCGGAAGCGGGGGCAGTCAAAATCAAGCAGACGATCGTGGATCAGGGGCACACTCTCATGAGGCGCAAACGCCATGACAACCCGGTAAGACTCTCAAAATGTGCCTACCATGAAGAGTCTGTGGTTGACGTGATTCGTAGCTCAACAAGCTGTGTACCACTCCTACTGGACGAGTTGGCGGAGCAAATCGCCCCGTTACCCGAGATATCAACATCTCCGACAAATGGCACGAAGTCTGCCTGTAAAAGGAGCGGATTCGACTCCCGCAACGATGACCCATTCACGACGTGCAAACTTCGGCAGAAATAATTCCATTCATCCCTTACCACAGCACGAACATCTTCCCAAGCAAGTCACAATTGCAGTGCAGGTTGGGAAGCGGCAACTAACTGTCATCAGCCGTCGAATTTTCTTGGTAGTTTTCATTTTCGTCGTCGATGTACAGCACTCGTGCAATCGAGAGTTTGGTGACGGTTAGCATGCGAGTGGCAGGAAACGGGCCGGGAGATTTCGCCTCGCTCCTCGGATCCAGTCTTCAATTCGCTCAGCAAAGAGCAAGACCCTCAAGATGGACCCAGCTACGTTTGTGCAGTTTCTAGCAAGTCTCTCGGGTGACGAACGAGAGCAATTCATGGAGGACCAAGAGGATGCGTTTGAAGAGGGACCCCAGCCATTGAGCACGCAGGAAGGCATGGTCCAGCGATTCCAGACGATGCGTGCCAGATTCGCTCGCCCTGGAGGCATCTTCGGAGGTCAAGCGCTTGGAGGAAATTGGGTTGCCCATAGTTTTACTATTGACGACACCAAACCACGATCTGACTCGAGGTCGCTAGGGGAGCTCAAGCCTATGATCGGCAAGGAACTGGAGCTTGGCACGACGCACACAGGGCGATATCTGTGTGGCTGGGTGGCTATTGATGACGCCTTTTTCGGGATCGCTTCGTCGTCGCTCCTGGTGGAGGATGTGACCGGGTTCTTGGTGGAGATTGCCGCCTATGGACTGGTGAGCACCGAACGCCCGCCGCATGAGCAACAGCGAGTGGTGGCGAGTAGATTCCCAAAGGGGCAACCCGTCGTGGTGATCGAGCCGTACTACAAGATGCGCCTAGATGGGTCGGCAGGGATTCGAGTGGAGGAAGCCGAGGAACTCATCCAATGGCAAGATGTGCCTACCGACTTGATGAGTTGGAAGAAGCTCGGCAACGACTTTTTCAGTGTGTTAAACACTCGAAATGAGGGTCGCGGGGCATTGGCTTGTTACCAGCGAGCGCTGGAAGCGGCGGGGGATGAGGTTCATGCAACGGCTGTGCTGCTGAACAATCTCGCTGCTTGTCGGTTCAAAATGGACGACTTGGTCACTTCAATCCAGCTTGCTGGCGCCGCCGCGCACCTTGACCCGACCTATTTGAAAGCCTGGTTTCGGCTCGCGTCGGCTCTTGCTAAAGCCGAAATGCGCTCCCTGGCAGCCCGTGTGGCTGATCATGCACTCAGTATATTACCGCATGGCTCGGCTCAAGAACTTGAGGTCCTGCAAAAGATTCGTCGAGAAACCCCCAGCACAAGCGAGAACTCTCGCTTCCGTTCGTATGCCGAGTGGTGTGTGGAGCTCCCAGCGCCAGGTTTCGCCGTTTTCGACCAAGGTTTACGTGAAGAAGGGAAGACGGCGGATGACTGGCGACAGGAAGGCTCTGCCTTGTTTGTCCAGAGTAGTTTTGAGGCTGCCCAAGTATCCTATCGAAAGGGCCTGGTAGCACTTCGGGGCTGCTGTCAAAAAGTGTCGGTCGTGCTGAATAACATCGTCGCTGTCCACTTGATGCTACCTCGAGATTCTGCGGTATCTGCGAAGTTGGGCGACCGGGTTCCAAGACTCGAGGCAGCACTTCTGACCTGCACAGTTTCAGGCATCATCGACCCTCTCAACCACAAGGCGTGGCTTCGTCGGGCGCGCTGTTTGCAAAGTATGGGATTCGGACAGGAAGTCTGCGTGAAGGACTTGAAAGACACTTGCACCAGCGTTGTATTGAAGGCGGTGACCTCGATGGAGTTGAGCGAGCGAGTGAGAGAATTCAAGCGCACGATGGATTTTGAAATCCAGCAGCGTCTGCAGGAGTTTTCTGCTCAACAAGCTGGTCATGAACCCTCTCCAGCGTCGGCGAGAGAACAGCAAGAGCAGCAGGATGCGCGATCTTCCTCGATGGCAGGTGCCTCATCTACTGACGAGGGGTATCCCTTTGGCGAGCGCATTGACGGGCAAGACGATGATCTCGACGAACAAATCGCTCAGATGAAAGGTTTTGTGAATTGGATGCGCACGGCGCACGCCATTTTCATCTCTCAGCCAAACCCTCGGCTTGAGCTACTGCCACGCGAAATCCTGATGTTCCAGACAACCCCGCCACCTGAAGTTCACGCTGAGTTTCCCAAGCTGCGAGGGTGGCCAGAGGGAATCAACCCATGGCTCGCCGAGAAAGTGCTGTATCACGCCTACTTGAAGGCTAGTATGAACCCCTGGATTGAAGCGCATCGCATGCGTGACGGGAGCTTTTTCGAGGATGTGTCAATCGAGGACAAGGTGAAGCGATGGCATGGAATCGGAGGGATGGCGTTTATTAGCGCTCGAGGTATTATGAAATATGGGAGTATTGTCGACGGCCGTGAGTTGATCGATGACTACGCACCGAGATACACCGCTCGCACTCGGTGCAGCTTCTCGAACAGTGTCAGCCGTCTGGACTTGTATCATTTCAACTCGACCCACGTAGCTATCGGATTCAACGACTTTAGCAGTTTGCTTGGCGCGACATTGTGCAAGAATTCAGAGATCAACGCGCCGTTACGGTTTGTGGGGTTTGAGATGAGCGAGTTTGCCGTCGCCAAGTGCAAGGTCGTCGCGCAAATGCTCGGCTGTCCGAGTGTATCGCTCTCGAGCGTGATGGAGGTGTGGCTGTCGTCGACGTGGAGTGAAGCCACTTTGCGAGATTTCCGAGGGAGCGTGAACGCCGTGCGCGACTCTCTTCGTGGGCGAGATGAAAACCCCAAGGTGATGCAGTACTTGAGACACTGGGCATCCACCGAGCCGATTTCCGCTGCAAAAGCGCGTTCCAACTTCTTTTCGAACTTGGTGCGCAAAGGCAGGTTATCCTTCTTAGCTCCGTATTCTTTCCGCCGGCAGGTTGATCGGCTAGATCTGATGCAGTACATGCTCAGTGGTGAGATTAGAGCGACACCTAAGGTCCTCGATACGGCAGGGGAAGTGCAGACGGGGTCATCTGGTGCGAGGGCTAGTTGTGCTGGGACTACAACTTCAAAGTCACAAAAGAAGCGGAAGAAGGCTAAAAAGAAACAAGCAGCGAAAAGGACGGCGGCCCCACTCCGCTCCCCAACGCTGGTTGGGAGCTTGACGATGTGGAACGTGCCTCCAGGCTCCCCTTTCCTTGAAGCCGGCGTCGCATTTAACACTGTGGATTTCATGGACTTGATGCGAGACTTCAGTGAGCGAGGACAATGCCCGCTCTCGATTGTGGATCTGTTTATGATTCACATTATGAAAGGACTTCGCCGGCTTCGTGATCTGATCCTGGCGCAAAAATTGACGATTGAGGTTAACTACGGCGTCGTGAAGGCTGTCAAAGGAGACACGGTGCACGACTCAGTAAACCACGAGCTACTGGAACGTATTGCAAGTTTGCGTCCGCAGTCGATGTCATGGTCCAACGTGCTGGACTATTTCATGCCAGAAGACTTCCACGACCTTGCTCGACGCTGTTCCACGTACGGGCACTGTGTGCACTACGGCTACAGCATGAACTGGTCGACCCAGGTGCTTGGAGCGTCAATCATGGACTATAACCCTCGAAATGCTAAATCGATTATCGATTCGGTGCTGAACGCGGCACTTGGATTCCCGAGCGAGTCGGTGGAATCGCTGATTCCTTCGCTAGTGGAAATGCTCAAGCAGGCCGATCTTGACAAGTTGTTGTTTCTACCCTACCGGGAACACCCTCTCAATAGCACGGCATACGTACTCGCCCACCTTTTGGATGACGAGTGGATTGACCATTTCATGGAAAAGGGAACGCTGAGGAACCAACGACTGGGGGCGCTATGCACACCATTCAACTGTGGATTGCAGAAGGGGGCGATGGGGTTCGCACCAGCGAATCCTCTTGATCGCTCGTCGCTCACTCTCTACATGAGCTGGTGCTACGACCCACAGTGCGTTTGGTGAAAAAGGAATCGTTTGAATCGGGAGTTGCATTTGAAGCGGAAATGTTGGCTCGGTTGATGACTTGCCTCGGCGTGTAGGTTTTGGTTGGAAACAAGATGGCTGCTCCCATTTGTCCGGCTTCGCAGAATCCTCCCTCCAGCCGTAACCAAGAAGAGAACTAGCAGTATGAGGGACTGATTTGCCGCCAGAAGCAAATTCAATCAAGAACGATTGAAAGAGTTTCGTTTCCCGGCATTCAAAACACTTGGCCTGTCAAACATGCACTCAGCTCCTGAGGATAGAGAGACTTCGCAAACTACACGTCCCGTGTCCAACAATGCCACACCATCCTTAAACTCGCAGAATCGCCACTCAGCTGCACGTCAAGAAGTCCGATACGACCCCAAAGATTGCTCCCATCTCAACAGCAACAGCCAAATGTGCAACGCCCATCTTGCACTCCATGACAACCGCCTTTTTTCAGCGTCACTTGCACGAAGCACATCCTCTCGACCGAAGGCCTCGAGCGCTTTGCACTTGAACGACACCTTGCCGTGGATCTTGACTCGACTCGTACTCGCGTACTGCTTGCACCAACTCATCTCGCTGGAACTCTGTGCTTCGCAATGATAATCGGAGACGCAGTTCAGCTTGGTGTCGTCTCCTTCCGGGACCCAGTAGCGAGAGTAGTCGAAGCCGGCGCCGCCACACGCCTGCGGTTTGATAGCCGGACTCCACGATACCGGCATCTTCGACGGTCGCTGGAAGAGGAACTGCAATTCGTCCGGGGCCGGCGTTTACACGAATTCTGTCACCCCCGCAAAGAGCACGGATCACAGCATCGATTAGGATCGTTTTATCCGTCCGTATCCGAAGCGGCCTTAACAGTTTCCATTGAACTTGTGTGAATGATGTCGTCCACCGTCTTCATCAGCAGCTCGAGCGAAGGTTCATGGAGCTTGCTGGAGGTCGAGAGTGTAACTATGGCGTTGCCACTTCAACTTGTGTCAATTTGCCTTCAAAAGTCGAGTTGCCAAGATGACTTGATGTTTGTATGTCTCCTTTGGCGCGCTCTCCCTCGCAAAAAGTGGCGGGAAAAAGGTCCCGCCACTTATTGCGTCACATTCCCTTCCACCAAGCCGGAGACATTGACACCATGAGTGGCGAGGAGTTGGCGCTGCAGACGCAGCTACTGCTGCAGGAGGCGACGCAGATCAACGCACACGCGGCCGTGGAGAGCGTCCTGGAAGAGGCCCGCGCACCGCCGCCCGTGAATGAGTTTGAAGCGGCACAGCAGGCGCTCCTGGCCAAGCTCATGCGCAAGAAAGAGGCCAGTCACGCTCAGCTGCAGAAGCTGAACCAGCAGCGGTACGGGCCCCAATCGACCCATCCCCAGGCCACTAAGGCAGCCAATGCAGGGCTGCTCTCACCCCGCAAGATGCTCAGGCTGCCAGTGGCTTCGGCGGCCCCCGTGGGCTCCAGGAAGAAGCAGGACATGCTGGCCAAGCTGAGGACGCAGGCCATTCGACAGGGAGCAGAGAAGAAAGCCAAGTTCTTTGGATACGGGAGCTACGAAGAGCAGATCGAGAAGCTGAATGAGATTGAGCAGAAGAAGATGCGACTGGAGGAGAAGAAGAAGCAGGAGACCAACAAGAAGACACATGGGCAGGAGCCGGAGGACGATGAAGAGGAGGACGCTGAGGATAAGGTTGAGCCTATTGCGATGGAGTTGGAGGATGCAGCTGTTACGCTTGGGGGGGATGAGGCTGCTGGCAAGGACGAAGCTGGTGCTGTTGCTGAAGTTGTGTCATCGCCTAACAAGGTGGTAAGTGAGGTAGCTGCGTCGCCCAAGGCCTATACTGCTGAGAAGACGGACGACAGTGGGGAAAAGGAGGCCGAGGAGAGTGTCAAGGTGGTGCGGCGTCGCAACAGGATCCATAAGGTGGACGTCGATGAGGAGGACGGCAATGAGGCGGACAGTGAGCAAGACGACAAGCCCGACGCCGCCGATGAGGAGATGGAGGACGCGGATGATAACGAGGTCAAGGCCGCCGAGCAGGAGGCTGCCGGGGACCATCAAGCGCCTGCGAAGGTGGTGACGACGAAGGACAAGGCTGCTGGCTACCGCAATTTGCTGCGTGCTGAAGCCTTGCAGACCCGCAAGCGGAAGCGCCTGGTAAAAGGCCGTGGAGACAACTTTGTGGAGTCGGAAGCCGAGGAAGACGAGGAGGAGGATGCCCTCAAGATCGGTGGACTCGGCGACTTTGGTTTCGGCGTCCCCCAAGCCAAGACGCAGGAGTCCAGGGAGGCGGAGGAGGAGCGCAACGCGCTCAAGCTACGCGAGGGGGACCTCGACCACATTGTGGACGACCTCTCCGACGAGGAGCGTGCGCAGGAGCAGGACCTGGAGGAGATGTTCCGCCGCGAGCAGGAGGATCAGGATCGCCAGCAGGTCAAGGAGGTCATGCGCAATGTGAAGGAAGGCTTCGGTCGCAGCCGCCGCGCCTTCTCCGGTCTGAACTCGGAGGCTGGCGCTCGTGGCCGCTTCAACCTGGACGAGCTGGTGGCAGCTGACGGCGACAAGTTCGAGGCGGCTCGCCTGGGTCTGCTGGAGTCTGACGAGGAGCTCAGCGAGGATGAGGACGGGAAGAAGAAGAAGAAGACGACGAAGCTGAACGCGGATGGCCAAGAGGAGGAGGCGGAAGAGGAAGAGCAGGTGGAGGAGGACGAGGAGGCCGAGATGGAGCGCATGCTGCGCGAGCGATTCCTGGACCAGCCCAAGATCTACGTGACTTCGTCCGAGTCCGGCAGCGACGAGGAGGAGGAGAACGAGCCCAAGAAGGACAACGGCCCCGACGGTGACGAGGCCGAATCCGACGAGGAGCGCGAGCGCCAGCAGATGAAGCTCTTCTCGGAGCGCGCGCGTATCAACCGCCGCATGCAGCGAATGAAGGACATGCAGCGCCAGATCGCGTTGGAGAACAACGAGGCCGACCCGACCGCCAAGGCAGGGCCTGGCTCCGCGATGCCCAACGTGTTGCTGGAGGAAGACGAAGACTCGCAGGAGCTCATGCACCTGCTGAGCCGCACGGACGTGGACGCCACGCCAAGCAGCCACCCAAACACCCACAAGAAGAAGCGGACAGAGCGCGGACCGAAGCTCGGCCGCTTCAACTCGTTCGGTGGCTCGTCGTCCTTCAGCCGCGTGATCGGCCACTGCAAGCTCTTCAGCGCCAACGCGGTCCGTCCTGTCGGTTTGCTGCCACTTTTGTACTCAAATTTGGGTCCTGACCAATTTCTTTGTTGTTGCATTTGCAGACGGGCAGTGCGCCGTCCAAAGGCTTCGTCTTCACTTCGTTCAGCGCGGACAAGGCCGAGGATGGTGGCGACGAGAACGCGGCGCCCAACCAGGACGAGGCGATGCCGGTAACGCGGCCGGAACTCGGCAAGAGCAAAAGCTGGGGCGGTGCCAAGGTGACAGCAACCAAGCGGCGTGGGGAGCCTGGCAAGGCTGGAGCTGCCAGCAAGAAGCGCAAGAGCGGCGGTGGTCTCTTTTCGGTGCTCTCCTCGTACCAATGCGTATCAAGCACAAGCCAGAGTCAAGAGTGAACCTCAGTGTACCTGTCCGTTTTATAATATTTGCCTCGCGATTCTCAAAATGGCACACGCGCCTGTTTACCACGCGTTTTGGAGCAGGTTTTGGCTATTATTTAAATATCGAGATAGCCAAAATAATGGACATCCCTCTTGGCACGCCCGTGACAACTTGTCACGTGCTCGAAAACTGTAGTAACGGTGGTAATTAGCGTTGCACGCTGTGAGGTCTAATATCCGTGTCGAACACCGCATACAAATGTCTTGTCAAAATCATGAAATATAATACCCGTCTAAAACGCTTCATTGTTTTGCCACAGTCACATCGTCTGCTGAACTATCCCTCTGACGATCGATGAGTAGGGATCGGACCAATCACAAAGGGCAAGGCAGCCAACCAGTTGGAAGGAAGGAGCCGGTCGGCACAAGAGGAGACTTTCGACGGTTGAGCACATTGGTGTCGAGTCCGGTGGCATGCCGTCCCATTCGCATCGGAATTCGTCGAGCAGTAGCAGCAATGGCTCTACCGATAAGTCTCGCTCCGCCTCAAGCAGCAGCTCCTCATCTGAAGGCAACGCCACCATCAGCGGGCCTTATCGCGTGGGCAACTCGGACGACGACACGTGCTCCTACCACGCGCTGCAAGAAGGAGAGTCCTGCCGCCAGCCTCGTACCTGCTACGAGTGCCTCAACTCGGACGTGGCCGGAGTGAGCGCTGGCTGCCTGTTGGCTCCATCGGGTTTCTGCGAGGACATGTCGAGCTACGAGTCCAACTTAGACTTTCGGCGCAACACGACGGGCGAGGACTTGGGGGTTACGGGCTGGTATAACTACTTCCCGTCGGTCAATACGACGTACTGCGAGTCCACGGACGAGGCTTGTGTGCTTTGTGACGAGCTCGTGAACAATGGTAGTCTCAGCCAGGCCTCGCACTTCGGCTACAAGGGAGAGAACGTGTCGACGGAGGTGGAGCGCCAGTTCTGCACGGGCAGCGATGGCTGCGTGTGTGTCATGGCCTGCGAGACGGACAACTGGGAGGCCAATATGCCGGCCGAGTGCGACTCCAGCAGCAGCTCCTCGGGCAACACAAACAGCTCTTCGACCGACGCCACCAGCTACAGCACCATGCTGATCTTCTACCTGGTGCTGCAGGTGACGCTGCTCAGCGTCTTCATGTACAAACGAGGGCTCTGTAAACGGATGCCTCCGCAGCAGCCGCCTGCACGCGCCGAGGGACCGTATAACAACGTGAATGCCATCCCATCGCCGTCCAACCGACTGCGACTGTCCGGCTGGACGAACATGCAGAATACGCTGATCGAGCGCGAGAAGAAGCAGCGCGCCATCCAGCCGCCGCAGTACATGTCATCACCCCGGCTGGAGGGCGCAACGGCCCACGCTGACGACGACAGTAGTACCGCGCCGCAGTTGCTGACCCCGCAGGCCTCTGCGCAGAACAATGATAGCACCCGAGCCGCCTACATGCAGGTCCAGGACGAATCGGAGGGAACGAGCAACACAGGGCGGGGCGGGCCGACCGTCGGCAGCGATCCTGTTTCTCAAGAGGCAATTGTAAGTGTCGGCAGCGATGTTGTCGTCGTCAAGGGGTCCTACGAGGAGAGGATAACAGGAGATGACGTCACGAGGACTGATCGGGCGTCGTCCGGCGTCGCGATGCTTGAAGTTCGTCGGGATGCTGTATAAATCGACGAGGAGAAGCTTCGACGGCAACAGGTATCGTGTGCGTGGCGATGACGGCCTCCGCTGCGCCGTAGTGCAAGATATGGCTGTCTATAACTTAATGAACACGGGGCAGACGGCAAAGCTGCCAAGGATACTCCTGGCATGGTCTCCGCTAACTGAAAATGTTGTATGTGGTGCTGACTGCTGCATCAAAGCGATACCATCTCGTAGAGAGTAACGTTTCGTTGTGTATATCACAGCTGGCACACGATAAGGCATCGCCGCGTTTGGATACCCCGAAGAAAGCGCTCACCCAGCGATGATAAAGAACGAGCATTATTCAAGGCGATTACGCTGCCCTGTGCCCCTTTTTCCACTATCGACCAATTAGATTTGCACTGCAGATGTGGGATCAGATAGGCGCCTGCCAGTGTCAAACCTGCCACTTCGCAACTCGCTGGCCATGGCGTCGAGCTCCGGCAGCTCTGGCAGCTCCGCCAATGACAACGAGTCTATCGTGACGTTTTCCAGTAGTTCCGGTCGCACTAACGCGGATTCGGACACCTGTGCCTACTACGGCCTGGAGCCAGGGGAGACCTGTTTCACGCGGAGAAGCTGCTACGACTGCCTCAATGTGCCGGTCGTCAATGATCCCGAGGGCTGCATGCTGTCGCAGTTCGGATACTGTGAGTCCATGGTTTTCTACGACTACACTCTGGACTATCGCAATACTACCGGCCTCAACGCCGACAGCGGCAGCCCCACCAACTTCAGCGGAGGACTCTATCACCAGTACCCGGCGGTCAATACAACGTACTGCGAAGCCACAGATCCGGCCTGCATCGAGTGCAACGTCATCGCCGTCAACTTCACCATGCAGAACAACTACCTGGCCAGAACCACCAAGTATTGTCTTGGGTCTTCGGGCTGTGTCTGCGTACTGAGTTGTGACCCGATGGTGTGGAAGTTGCGCACGGTGTCGCTCTGTGATGACTCGAGTTCGGCATCTGGAAGTAGCATCGATTCGCAGTCAAATTCCAGATCGTGGACGTCCTACACGACGAGTCCGACGATTATTGTGCACAGTACAACGAGCAGTTTGCGGTATTTGTATTGGTTGCTGGGCGTCCCGGCATTCATTGTGCTACTCGTGGCACACTACTGTATCCGGCTGAAATGTGAGTGTGATCAAGTGAACGTTTGTTTTTAATGGTTGAGACTGATTTGATTGTGTTTTATTTTGTAGATCTAGAGATTCGACGCCGGAGGCTGCTGCGGATACCGAGGCGATCTCCTACGAATGCGCTGCGGTTATCGGCATGGAGAGCACTTCATGAGGATCTCATTGACAAGGAGAAGGAACCGTCAGCATCTGTCGCCTGCCACATCGAACCTATTGCGAGCATACAGGACGAATGAGGGCTGTGACGTGAGAGATTGGCACGCGCATACAAGTGGAATGCTGGGTGGTGTTTACGTGATGTTGTGCGCTGTCCGGTGGTCTAACCTCATGGGCCTTTGCTCTCAGTGCAGTGCGGAATAATAGAAGAAGGCATTGTCACCAGAAGCTCGTCGTACCAGCGGCTGGATGTCAACCAATTCGACCCGGATTTCGAGATCTCCAACCGAGTGGCTATGTCTCGTTCATCCTGGACCTTGCGCGCAAAAAGCAGATGATGTTGAACAAGAATCGAGTTCAAAATGCTGATCAAATTCGATGTTCACATGCGTGAGATGCTGAACAAGCCTATCTGGCGCTTTCTCGTTGATTCGCTGGACCGGGAGTGGACAGGAAACAAAATAGGTTATGATTGAGAATGACGCACGGATCAGTCATTGTCTTGGATTTGGTATTAATCCAGCCAAGCTCATCAAGAAGATCAACTCAAAGAAGACCGAGAACTTGTCTTAAGGCAGCAGCATGGAAGAGAACCAACCAGTCTTAGTGACGATTTCATACAGAAGTTGCACGTGCTTGACAGTTGCATTTGTCCTGAGTCTGCATTACAGCTTCGTGCAGCTTTACGTGCTTGACAACTGCATTTATCCTGAGTCTGCATTGCAGCTTCATCGCTGTTGGTTTCTTTGGTTGTAGACGTTGAGGCTCTGGAAAAACTGGAATTTCTGAAACGAATCAAACGCTCGCAAAAAAAGAAATAATCTGGTTGGAAATACCTTTTTATTTAATTATGATCTAACTTATAATATATTGCACCAATTTAATCAAATCATGTTTCAATATGTTTTCCAAAACAAAATTCAGTACAAGGTCGTATTAGGCCTTGTTCGGGAGCGAGCGACCTGGATTTCGGTGGACAGGTTATGTTAATTTTAAGTCCAGCTGCGTTCGGGAGAGCTCCAGATCGACAATTGATTTCTGCCAATCAAACGTAAGGGAATGAGCGACGGATGATGGCTGTTGCCAGTCGAAAAATCAGCACGTTC
>AWVW02036502.1:0-12954 GCA_000500225.2 Phytophthora pinifolia
ACACTGATTCAAGTGTTCCTCACGTCGTCACGTTTCCAAGTGCGCGTATGAAGCGTCTGTTTTGAGGTGGTTTTGGTTGATGCCACGCACGGTACTAACGCGAACCGCGACAAGCTCTTCAGCTTCGCCGTGCACGACGTTTTCGGAGAGGTATGATGATACTGCCACTGTATCGTACTGCACACTTAATCAAATATTGATGTGACGTTCCTCTTAGGGTCAATGTGTATTTCATTCTTTGGTATAATCGGAAGAGAAAGCAAACTTGCGGTGGTCAATATGGAGTTTCAAGAAGCACAACCGTGCTTGGAAGGACGTCCGTGTCGTGATGACCGATAAAGCGATGCACGAGAAATCTGGCCTCCGCGAAGCCATTCCTCAGGCCCGTCAGCATCTCTGCCAGTGGCATGACATTACATGGCTCAGGAAACAAGCGGCACGGCTGGCCTCGAAGAACAAGAAGGAAGTGGAAGGGATTTTAAAGGCTCTAGTGTACTTGAGAAGCCCCCAAGAATACGAAGACACGAAGGCGGCGTTGTTGCAGGCTCTCGGTGGAGACACGGAAAATGAAATGTACAAGTTCTTCATGAACAATTGGGACGGCGACCAAGACGAGTGGGTTTCGTACAAGCGGGGCAACGTCGCTCATCTGAACAATAACACCAACAACCGACTGGATAGCAAATGGGGGAAGATCAAGCAGGTTGTAGGGTCACATTTTACGCTGGATGAAACGATTTCGACGCTGATTACATTACAGATAATTGCCGAAGATGAATACGTCGCGCAGTATCACGAAGTGGGAAGTCGTCCTGACTTGGCTGAAGACCCCGAACTCGCTGCACTTGGAATGCAAATCAGCAATTTATGGTGGCAGAGCAACATGCGCTCGCTGTCGACCCCGACGCTGTCTATGACATAGAGCTTGGTGATGCTGGTAATGCGACGCTGACTCGCCCGGACACAAGATGTTCATACGTGGTCAACACTTCGGTGAGTTTGTACGAGTCCGGTACGATTCTGTGTATATCCGGTACATATTTCTAATTACTTCTGATTATATTTCCCTTTTAAATTGCAGACAGCGTATCTTCATGCAGACGTGTATTCTGCATGTCGACACGTCATGAATTTTCGCTACAAGAACATCTATGAAACCGTAATCCTGCCGTTGCGGACATTCTCAAGCCGGTGGATTGTGCACGCGCACCAGAACGACATTGCCGAAGGCGATGCGGGGGTGGGAGGCTTATAGAAGATCAACTGCGCTTCGATTCCAGAGGAGACACCTGTGAATTCAACGAACAAGTACATCCAGAGCAAAGCACTGGCCGAGAAGATTGTCGATACAATGGCGGTGCAGTCAACGCCGACGTATCGGGCGGCGATGGATTGGTTGACAGGGTTTTCTGAGGCACTCCATCGCGGAGGAAGAGTGCCTCAGAAAACCCTGCGGTTCCCCGCATTTGTGGTGAAAGCGGGGATACCACAAGACTCGACGTTTTAATCTCGGGGGCTGATACAAATCTCGTTCGTCAAGCCATCTTCTCCAGAAGGGACCCGCATTAAAGTCGAGAGGACCGGGAGTGGATTGGAGGAGAAACCAGAGGCTTCTGATCAAGAAACCAAGGTCGGGCAGCAAACACTGCAAGAAGATCACGCAGCAGGCACTGGTCCTCCTTCCCACGAAGGGACAGAAGATGCAGATTCCACAATATCTTCTGCCGGTACCGGACATGTACCGGATAACACCGAGCCAGCACCGAATGCAATCACGCGTGGGTCAAAGGAGAATCCAGTTTCGTTCACCGCACCTCCACGCATCAGAGGACTCTCCAAACGTGAGAAGCGGCGTCTAGCGGGAGGAAAGGAGCTCCGCGAAGCGTGCACTTGCAGGGAAGATCAGAGATGGCAAGAAAACTCGCAAGGTCCGGCTGGATGATGTAGCAGCTGTGTTGGAGGGTCCGTACAGCTATGGCGTGGCAAAGGCAATGGTTGAAGCGCTTGGCCTCCAAAATGCTGCCGTTGAAGGTGCGACCGTACAACGTAGGCCAGCGTGTGCCCCGGCCTCTAGTAATGCCGCAGTTGGACAAGATCAAGGAGGCAATCAAGGCGATCAAAGCAAAGAACAACTTGAAGTTGCTCGCGTAGTGGCCTGACTACGGCTCGGCGACATTCGATCAATCGGATCCTATGGATAGTGTTCTGGAGGCGCGAGCCCAATTCCAGCTTGTCCAGCTTACGCTCGATTGGATCGACGGTGTTGAATGGAAAGTCCAAGGCGTGGTGGCGCCTTTTACAGATACGTCCGACTTCACCAAGGTAAGTCACAAGCGACGCTGCGCAGTCTCACGGTTCGAACCGTCCCTCGTTTGGCTCAAGCCATTCGATTTGGCAACAGCATGGCAAAATGAATGGCCGCGAAGGCGGTTCGAGAGCTGGGACACGGCGACAGCACGCAGATGTCGCCCCTCCTCATTTAAATCATGCTCGCAGAGCGAGCTCATTCTCTAAAATTCCTACAACGATGCCATCGCCAAGCCCGCCACCACGACGTGAGCTCACCGACAGCGAGCGCGACCAGGCCATCATCGCCCTGCTACAACGGTCGGTGGATGGTGTGCCCCGGCGGGGCTCCGTGAAAGAGGCGGCTGCCAAGTTCCAGGTCAACCCCCGCACGATCTCAAGACTGGAAGCGCGCCAAGGAGGAGGAAGCCAAGTCGGACAGGCTGCACGCCCAATCGCGCCGCCACGATCGCGGACGGCCGATGGCCGACTTGTCAGCCAAGCTGGAGCGGCTGCGCATCACCCCGCTGGAGCAGCGCAGCACGTTGCGCGCGGCGGAGTTGTCCTGTGGTGTGCCGCGCGCAACCTTGCAGCGGCGAGTCAAGGGCGGGCATCTCGTGGCCCACGTCAGCAACGTGAAGCCGCTGCTCACGGAGACCAACAAGGCGGCTAGGTTAGCCTGGTGCATGCTGTATGTGCAGCCGGAGTCTTTGTTCTTTAAGGATATGAATGACACCATTCATGTTGATGAGAAGCTCTTCTACATGACTGCCGTCAAGCGTCGATACTACCTATTGCCTGGTGAAGCAGCGCCCCACCGCCAAGTTCGTTCTAAGCGCTACATCACGAAGGTGATGATGCTTGCTGCTGTGGGAAGGCCAAGATGGGACGAGGTGTCGGGCACATTTTTTGACGGCAAGTTGGGCATCTGGCCGTTCGTCGTGCGAGAAGCTGCTGTTCGCAGTAGTTCCAGGCGTCCTGCAGGGACGATGGTCACCAAGGAAGGCCGTGTGAACCAGACTACCTATCGCTCAATGCTGATCGAGCATCTCCTACCTGCCGTGCGTAAGCGTTGGTCTTCGGCTCGAGAAGGCGTGCATGGGCGGGTGCAGCAAGACAATGCCCCAGCGCATATTAGCGTCGACGACGCTCCGTTCGCTGCCGCGGTATGGCAGCTGGGGCTGGACATGGAGCTGTGCTGCCAGCCGCCCAACTCGCCCGACCTGAACTGCTTGGATCTGGGTCTTTTCACGGCCATACAGGCCCGTCAACGTCTGCGTACACCACGCAGTTTTGAGGAGCTGATCGACGCAGTTTCTGCGGTGTACTGGGAGCTGCCCCCGTCGACAATCAACGCCACCTTCCTAAGCTTGCAAGGCACGATGGACGCATGCATCCTGGACGCAGGAGGCAACGCGTTCAGGCCTCGTCACATGGCCAAAGCCAAGCTCGAGCGGGAGGGACGACTGCCCGTGAGCCTTCCATGCTCGCCCGAAACAGCTGCAATTGTGTCGCGTCACTACAACGCACAGGCCTCACATCATAGTTAATCAAATACAGTTTGGCGACATCAATTCTAAGACTAATAAAAGAGTGTGATGGGACTTCAATTTTGAGACGGAGTAGTACACTTTTTCTCATGTACTGTGTCTTGCCAGTTCATGTCTGCTTACATGTTCTTAAGTGATATGATCACTTTCCGGGCTCAGTAACACGTGTCCCCGGCCATGACAGCGGCGTTGGCGATGTTGCTCGATTTCTCCGAAGCCTACGACTCCGTTGCCCGATCTTTCCAGTACGCAGTTTTGTTGTGGCTTGGCTTTCCACCGGATTTTGTGGCTGCAATTCGAGCATGAAGGGACCTGAGTCCGTTTTCATGCGAACAGATACCGATCCAGGTACGTGTGGCATCCGATAAGGCTGCCCCCTGTGTTCATTTTAGTGTTGGAGGCGCTCTGCAGGCGCATCGACGCTGAGCACAGAATTACCGGAACTGTAATTCGCATTATGAGGACGACAAGACGCCTCAAAGTCGGGGGGGGGGGTATCTTTTTGATGCACTCGGTGAGGCTGCGGGAAATCCCGATCTTCCGTGGAGTCTGCTCCTTTTGTGGCCAAACGTCTTGACTTGTATAGTATAGTGAAATCGAGTGAGTACCTCGCGCTCACGATTGATGCTGAAAGACGGGGACGTCACCGATTGATTAAGCTCGATCCAACTTGCATATCTGCCGCCTGCTGGGGAAGGAACATGGTGTCGCTGTGGTGCGCCATGGAGGGGGACAGGAGAGTGTTCTCGGTGAACGTAGGTGAAGGCAACTCGGTGCATGAGTTGAAGAAGGCGATCATGGCGAGGAAGCCGATCACGATCCAGTGTGAAGCGGATGTGTTGGAGCTCTACCTGGCCAAGAAGCAGGACGGCTCGTGGCTGACGGCAAGCGAGGTTATAGAGGGGGGTGCAACTAATACCGATGGCATGACACAACTACGTCTGCCGAGAAAGAAGCTGCGCTGCGTTGGGCTGGGTGGAGGGGACGTTGCTGTAAACGATGAAGAAGAAGCGGCTACAATAGATCCCGTGCACGTGCTGGTGAAACGACCAGGAAATACGGTGACGCTATGGTGCGCCGTGGAGGGGGGCAGGAGACTGTTCTCGGTGGAAGTGGATGAAGGCAACTCGGTGGACGAGTTGAAGAAAGCGATCAGAAAAGATCAGAGATATGAGCTGCCGGCGAACCAGCTTGAGCTCTACCTGGCCAAGAAGCAGGACGGCTCGTGGCTGACGGCCAGCGAGGCGAAAAGTGGTGCAACTTCTACGGGTGGGATGGCGCAACTATATGATAAACACGCCGCTGTTGGCGGCGTTGGGTTGGCTAAGAAAGAATTGATAGGTGCGGGTGGCACAAGAGCTGGAAGTGGTCCGGTGCACGTGCTAGTGAAACCTGCGAATGGCCAGACGCTCCAACACGTTGAGACCAAGGAGTTCGGGCTGTTCAAGGAGGTGGCGAGCAAGCTTAAAAAATGTGATGAAGTCAAGGAGCTCGTAGAGAAACTGACGGAGCTGCACGAGGAAGCGGACGTATTCGTGTCACTGACGATGCCGTTCGTCGTGCTGGAGACTTGTCAGGCACGGGCAAGACGCAGATGGCGTTCAACCTGGCAGCCACGAATCTTTGCGAGGTTTTCTACGTGGTGTGTTGTCCTTCGAGTGACAAGTACCAGTCTGTGTATGCTGCGTTCGAGGCTCGTCGAAAAACTTTCGAGTACTGCATTGAAAAAGATATGCTGAAGCTGACCACTGGGGCGATTGGTGACTTCCAGAAAGTGCCGACTCTACTGCTGTACAACTTCATCGCATGTGCTCTATGTGGTGGGAGCGTTTTCCATGGGGAAGGCAGTCGAGAAGACGTGGATCGGATTCTCAAGACGCGGCGAGCGCGCAAGGACAAACCGCTCGTTTTCTTTCTCGACGAGTTTCCCCCGGGTGGGCAAGGTGAAAGGAGTCGCACTGGAAAGGCGGCTAATGATGGCGCGGATGATGCGGAACGTTTTTCGATCCTTTCATCTGCCCGTCGTGATCAGCGCCACGAACGGTACAGCGCGGGACCTCCTGAGCTTCAGTAATGGATTGCGGCAGGGATCGTCGATGAATATTGACATTCCGTGGTGTGAGGTGGTGCCACGTTTCCCCGCGTATGTCCCGCCCGCTCCTTTCGACGTTCACCCTTCTCTAAAGTGGATTGTTGAGCACAGTCGACCTTTGTTCGCATCTAAAGCCCAGCAGTATATGGAGGAGAATCCGTACGCCGGGAGAACTGGAAATGATCGACTTCTGTATTTGACTGACATGGCGAGGTCCTTGGCGAAAGAGTTCCGGGTGCTGAAAGATCGATCAGCACGCGAAGAGTTCGAGCTTGGACAGTTTTGTATGCTGTTGCACTCCAGCTTCAAAGTGGTGGACGGCCAAGCCAACCTGATCGATGACCACTACGGACACCTCGTGGAAACGAAACCTTTTCGGCTGGCTCTCGCTGACATTGGAACCGTTAAGGATGGTGGGTCGTGGGAATGGCAGTGCAGCGGCGAGTTTCCTCTCCCAAGAGAGGACATGTTGCTGCATCTAACGTTGATTGGCAATCATTGCTATCCTGGGGGAGATGAAACGTCAGGAGGAGGCTCGATACAGCGCCCACTACAACTACCGGTGTACGAGGCGTGGCGTCAGCTCAGCTTTCCCCACAATGGCGTCACGCTTGAGGCTGTTGTGACCGCAGCGGTCGTTCTGGCCAGCCACCGAGGAGGCTTCTACGGAGTGGCATTTCCGGCGTTCTTGGGCAGGCTGCTGTACGAGTTGGGTGTTGCTGACGATATCGACACCGTCACGAATCTCCCCAATGATCTGAAGAAAGACGCCGTGGCCCCGTTCCTGTCGATGCCAAACACTAAGTGGCCGGAGGAGTTTCTGGAGCACTGGAAGGACAGCGACGCCCAGTTCGCCAATATGGTTTGCAACGCTAACGCGAACACGATAGAGTTTAAGGTTTCGTCGAATACGGTCTCTCGTAGTGGCGATGGGGACAGAGGATTCCTCTCAGGCGAGTGTAAAGATCAGGTGGAGCTGCCTTTGGGGACTCTGAAAGGGATTCTGAAACGTGTGCCGAACACGAGCTTTCACTTGGTGACGGTCCGAGAACTTCAGCCCGGGTACTTCAAGCCGGGCAGACTTCAAGCTGCCGACTCAATCAGGAGATTCGAGAGAGCAGTGAACGTTACGCCGCCAGTGCTTAGACGAAGCTTCTCGGACTCCGATATCTTGACAGCTGCGCGAGACTTTGTCGGCAAGAACCAAGTGGAGCGCGCGACGGATCTTGGTGGTGGCGCTCCGTCGTCTGACATGGTTGCTGATGACTATGACGAGGAGCCAAGTGAGTCTGCTTCCGAGTTTTTGAAGAAAGTGAAGCTCCAATATGCGGACTTTTACCTTGTTTCGAGACGTGGTGGTGTGCGAGAATTCAAGGAGTTGATGGACGCGAAGACTTCAGCCAGTGGTGTCGATGACAAGACGCTAAAGGATAACGGCGCGGGCAAGCTCATTCTTTTCATCGAAGTCGGAGATATTTCGAAGAAGAGGAGTTTGGAAGAACAGAGGTCAGGGGGGGCCCGAAAATGCCAGAAGCTCGAGTAGTGCGACCGGGCAGATGGAAGAAGATTTGAACAGAACTACATGTACCGTTTCCAAGGTGATACTTCATTGCCTTTCTTAGTCATAAGAAAAGTAGGAAGAGCAACAATACTATTGAACCGCTTCCGTGTCAAGCAAGACATTTCTTCATTTGTACAAGCAACATTTTATCCGATTCAATCGGTGGCTATCTCGTGCTGTTGAATGTGAACGATTTTCCGTTGCTGGGAGCACCATAATTCTACCCAGCTACCTGGAGTGTGAGCTCGATGCGGGTCAATAATATGTTGCGAATAACCGATTGCTTACTATTCAAACTGCGACCATCGGCCACCGCGATATCGAGGATCTGTTGCTGGCCAAGAAACGCAGCTTCTGTGTCCTGGCGCTCGAGACTAGCAGCTCACACTTGTCGTCTAAGATATTTCCCTTGGTGGAATCGAAGTCTCCGAAGCCTTTCGTCGAGCCAGGGCGTTGACCACCCCCATGCACACAACATACAAAGTCGAACCTTTTTCAACAATAGATTTTGGCAAAACGGTGTTGTTTTTAGTCGCGAGAAAAACATTTTATCGCCAAATCATGGCAACGCCGAAGCGCAAGCAGTACAGCGACGCCGCCCTCGCGGGCGCCGTGGAGCGGGTCGTGGTCGGCGGTGAGCGCTGCACAACCGTCGGTCGAGAGCTCCACATCCCGTACCGCACTCTGCTCAAGTACGTGGCGCGCCGTCGAAGAGGAGAGCCGAGTGTGGCCAAACGTCGAGGGCCTCCGCCAGCCTTGACGCAGTCTGGAGAACGTCAATTGCTAGGCTGGATGCGCGAGCTGCAAGCCGCCGGTCTGCCAGTTCGTAGGCGGGAGCTGCTTGTGAAGGCCAATGAGGTTTTAAGAAGTCTAAACGGCCCGGATGCTGCTATGTCCACGGGCTGGTATGGCCGCTTCAGGGACCGCCATCCGGAGATCTCGGGCCCTGGAACGGCGATGGTCATTGAGGATCCAGAAGGAGAAGATGAGGTGCAAGAAGAAACGGTGATAATACAAGAAGAAGAAGTGGGGGGAGAGTGGAAGACTAGGGAGCAGTTGGAGAAGGAGCAGCTGCTGCAAACGCCCGTCGAGAAGGCCGTGCTGACGGTGCAGGAGAGCTACGCGCACACGTGGCGAGCACAGGACGTGGTGGATGCTTTTGACTTGATGCTGGATCCCACGAAGGCTGAGATGCTCTTGGTGATGAAGCCTGGTGACTTGAGGGATATGTGGCTGCGGAAGCAGCTAAGGACGCAGAGAGCTGCTGCGACGCGGTGAAATCGTCGAGAAGGGAATGGGAATTGAATGGAGATTGAGATAATGTTTGTACGGATGGAACCGTTCTGGATAACGTAGTTGAAGCAGATGCTGCCGTTTTGAAAGGTTTTGGTACGCTGCGAGTTACATCCTCTTCGTCAATTTCTTCGACTTGACTCTCAATCCGTCATTCTTGGGGTTGCTAATTACTCTTGGCAGCTAGACTTCATCGCATAAACGACGACAGATGGCAGATGTATCGCTGAAGACATTATCATGGTCAATATCATGGCCCACCACGGCACGGTGGACGGCTCATATTCGGGTGCTTGGCCGCCACGGACGAGGCCGGGGCGCTGCGAAGCTCGACCGTTTTGATGATTCTCGAATCGTAGATCCGAGGACCGCAGTCAGACCATTTCCTCTTTCTCGCTGTCATGTGGTTAGGAGAATCCGGCGGCATCGTACAGCCAGCAGCGCAATTTCTTCATTCTCGAGGCGGCGGGCGAGAAGGTGGGCTACTTTTTGATGCACTCGGTGAAGCTGCGGGAAATCCCGAGCTTTCGCATTTGGGGATCTTTAGTGGAGTCGTGAGCGTCTGCTATATCTTCCGCCAAGGGAGGCCCGGCAGGGTGGACGTCTACACTCGCGGCTTCTTTGACTCTCGTGGTGAACTACTGTACCCGGTCGTATCTCGGTCACGATCGCTGCAGACGCGCGGGTGTGGTCGATTACGCCTACGTCAAAACCTCAAGGGGCTAATTAACCACAACGGTAAGCTGATTGTAACGCAACATCGCTCTGGAAACGAGGATCGCTGTGCGACAAGAACTTCGCCAAGTTTCCACTCGCTCCAGTACCACAACGTCAGGACCGGGAACGTGTGACTTACAGTATCTCTTCGAAGTGCAGTGTGGACAAGAAGATGACCGTGGATGTGGAGCTGTCTTGTCTGCTCCGAGTGAAAGGAGCTTTCTGTATGGAAATGACCCCCGCACATTCGATTTGCACCAACTCCACGACAAGTGGCAAACCTGGCCGCTCCAACTCGACGTGCCATCATGCAAGCACACCCTCCATGTGCCTCCTCGTTCAGCAGAGTCAGAAGTTCTGACCAAGTATCCGTGTCAGCGAGCGGCCAAGGTCCAGTTGATAGTCGAGCGACAAGATTGCCGCGTACACGAGAGGTTCCAGACCTGGTCACCATGGGCGTCAAACGAGACACGAAGAGCACGCGCGGGGTTAGACTCGCGTAGGTTGGGCGCAATTTTTTTGAGTACAAACGAAGAGAATCGTCACCAATGAAAATCCCCACCCCTCCGAATCGAATTTTACCGTTCGCCCGCAGCAACTTTTCGGAAGACTCGAAGGTCTCCGATGGATTCTTACCAATCGAATTAGCTAATGACAAATCAAGCGGCAGCCAACTAGGCGAGCCGAGCATGCCACCCACCGCCAGTACGAGCAACGAGAAGCAGTCGGAACTTGCTCTACAGAATTAAATTTAATCGCTCGTCTGGCGAAGCAACAAATCGCCATCGTCTTTCGCCAATGGTTGTTCGCATGGCGAATCGCCATGCGAACAACCAACGACTCGTGACAAAAAGGCACGTGCTTCAGCTGTCAAACAGACGACGCGGCATATTTGGCAATCCATTCAAACACCAAGTTAGGCGATAATCCCGGCACATGTGCCACGCATACAAACACCAGCTGCTTGAAAATCCTGGCACAGTAATTGGGCGTGTCTCGGCTCTGTCGACATCCGGCCAGCCCTCTCCCTTCTCCCGACGCACCGCCAACGACGTCCAGTCTCGAATAAAGCTCAACAGTCACATCCCCAGCTCACTATGAAGGTGCTCCAGGTTCTTCTCGTCGCCGCCTTGGCCGTCGCCAGTGTTTCAGGCGCAACCAAGACCAAAACTGTCGCTCCCTCAGTCGTGGCTTCCAGTGCTAGTGCCAGCGCCGCCGTATCGGTGGCCTCTTCGGCCAGCGCCAGCGCCAGCGCCAGCAGCGATTCTTCGAAAAGCACGAAGTCCAAGTCCGCCTCTTCCTCCTCGTCCGAATCGGTGGTCGGTGACTCGAGCTCGGCGAGCTCCTCGGGGAAGACATCGGCGCAGAGCAGCTCCGGCTCCAAGTCGGACTCGGGCCCGACTGGCAATTCGGGCGGCGCCATCGCGGCTCGTGGCTCAACTCTCTCCAGTTCGTCGGGCGCCATGCCGCAGGTCACGGCGTCCATTGGCTCTGTCGCGGTGGTTGTCGTCGCTGTTGGTGCCTACTTCCTGTAAAGCAATGCATGACAGTAGACAGCAGCGCTGTTTAGTGCGCACACGGTGGGCAGCATACCAATGCCTACTCGTATCATTAAAAACACGTATATTTTCGCTCCTGACGAACGTTGTGTTCTTGGTTGATGGAGGTCGAAGAGGATTTCTGAACGGGCTTACTGAGGTCACGTTGGACACCAGAAGCGCTTTGCTTACCCGAAGGAGAGAGCTGACCATTTTTGTATTCAGTAATTGGCATGCCTCCCGCTGTCTGTGATTCCCTTGGGTTGGCTCGGTATGGCGATGAAAAATGGTTCCTGTTCGAGCAAGCCTTTGGATCGCTCGTTGCCCCGAATGGATATACTGTACAGTTTTGCTGTTCGGGCAACGATCATTATCCACGTTGGATATTCCACCCGTTGGAGGCTTTTTACTGCTGACAGTTTGTGCGAGGCGTGAATTTGCCATGGCATAAAAGCAATGAAGATGATACAATTTTCGTGCAGAAGGCCCGGGAGTTGTTAATCGAGGCACCGTTGTGGAGATGTTGAGCTGTACGAGCCTGAGGTGCTACCGTCTAGACCTAACGCCGCGACGCGAAGATGCCCACTCTGAAGCGCAGGATACTGGCGGGTCTCCGGATTCAAATGAGCCTCCTAAGGCTTCGTGTACTGATGGGCTTTCGAGTACCAGTGAGACCCACACTGTGGCACAGTTGACAACCCGCTGTCCAGTAGAAAATCTCCGTCTCGAGGAGCTTTGGCGCTACTCAGCGGACGAATTGCCGCTTATACTTCAGCGTCCGCTGTTTCCGTTCCGATTAACCAAGAAATGGCTGACGAGCTGGCTGCCGAGTACGGCCGAGCATCGTTGTGACGAGCTATCGTCGCTCATTGAGGCCGTCGCAAAGAGTGTCGAGGTAGGAGACCAAACCGTAAACGAAGTGCTCGTGGGAAAGCGTGAATGACCAGTTGCTGCGGTTGACCGGTCGGCTCTGCAAAGCAAGCGGGTTGACCCTCAAGCTTGACCGGCAAGACCAGGCGCTGATAGCGATTCCAAGCCGCGACCAGACACGATTGTGTCCTGCACTGAGTGCGTGGTATTGTGCGGGGACGAATGCCGCGCACCGACGGAGACCGATGATACATTGATGAGGCTGCTGGGCAAGATGAAGCTCTGGAGCCCAATGTTCTACGGCGAGCTCCACTACGTTTTGGGTTGGCGACAAGTGTCAGCTTTTTGCGGATTTCCGTGACGAGTTGAACCGTCTGAGTTGAACCGTCTGGTTCCGCTCTTGAAGTTCTCTTCGACGGCTGCGGTCAAGGTCTTCTACAACCTGGCGTTCGTGCTACAGAAGTTTACTTATAACTAACGTTTTAGGTCGCAAGGATATCGAAGAAGAGTACTTCATGGCGTCAACTTGGTCATGAGAATGCAATATCAAATGTTGAATGCGAGGTCACCAGCCGCCGGGATATTTCCAGGCTCTCGACGTTCTGCTGTATTTGTATGCGTGGGGGGAGGCTGACAAGACGAGGAGGTGGACACACTGTTGTCGTTTGATGAACGTAGGATTGCAAAGCTATTTCTCGGGTGGCACGGCGATGTATGCTTGGCATGCAAGAGGTATGGATGACTACCACAAACTTGCATTCTAGCGAATTGACGATTCAAAATACGTTTCAAGAGAAATAAATATTCTAAAGGGAGAGGTTGGAGGGTTTGATAATGGACTTTTGACAAAAGTGGTGGACATTTGAACTTGTTAGTCAAAAGTGGGAACAGACCGACTGAAAAGAGGATCAAAAGTACCACCCGCTTCGCAATTTTCCAAAAGTGGGGTATGGGCCCAAATTTTTGGGACACGTTTGACCTGAATTTAGAACGCAGCCTGTCTAAAAATAGCACAGAGTGCTGTAATTTTGATGGGTCCGTCGAGGG
>KV731280.1:3332-16050 GCA_000500225.2 Phytophthora pinifolia
GGCGAGGAGGTCGTCAGACATGGCGAGAGTTGGTGGCGTTGGTTGGAGGGGCTCAGGTAACTTGTAGAGTGAAATGAAGTAGCAAGACTGACCAAGTTAGAGCCCTCAGAACCAACAGTGTTCGGCTGGCTGTCGGGCTTCTGAAAAAAATGTTGTGTTTTGATACACCAAACTTATAAAATACGTTACCTGAAGCAGGTGGTCCCGCAAATAAAATATTTTCGGATTTTACATAAATATATTTTCAGTAAATATATTTTCTGGCTTCCCTGACTGTGGAGCTCGAAAAACAAAAAGTGCTTTAAGTCCACTGGTCTCTTTAACTCGAGAAAACCCAAAACTAAAAGCTCTGTAGCTGCTTAAGACTTGCCACCTTTGTGGTATTTTCCCAGCTGACGCTTCGTGCCCAACTGGCACCAGTCCCATGAGCTCTGCAACTTTTGACCACAGTCACCACATTTCGGTGATGCAGGTCTGCTAGTACGACCACCAGAACACTAACCAGCACAGTTACCTCTCGTCTCTTTGTTGTATTTACTTGATTGGATCCCTCTCAGCAGCTCCAAAGGTCCTGGGCAGCAGTACTTGGGTCCGCCTTAGTGGCCACCGTGGTAGCCCGCCTTCATCTTGTACCGCAAGCCGCAATACTTGCACGTCTGCGGAGTGTTGTGCTTGCGCGTGTCCAGCTTGATGTACTCGGCCGGGTGGCCCAGCGCACCGCCGCCGCCATCGCACACGGCCACGTCGGCTGCCACCTCCACGATGGGCACCTTGGCGATCCGCTGCTCGGCGTCGCTGCGGTGGCGATTGACGTCCTAAAACGCGGTAAATAACGCCAAAACGAAGCACGTTAGCACTTCTACCAAGCGTTTAGCCATCTGCAACTTGTTAAACGCACCTCGAACGGCGTCTGGTTGTCGTAGATCGTCGAGAAGCTCTGCATGCGCAGCGCTGAGGCTGCGCGAGGGGCGCAGGCACGCGCCGCCGCGGCCAGGAGCGCTTGGGAGCTACGGCGCAGCATCTTCGAAATGTGAGGCCAGACGAAATTAGAGTGGTGGACGTAAGTTATGTGGCGTAATACAATCAGTAAGTACGATTTGGCTGACAAGCAGCACTCACTGCCTAGTACCATGGCGACTCTGGTGGGGGAAGTTCAGGGCGTGTTTGCTGCCGATAGCAGAAGCGTGGAGGCTCCGACTGTGAGGGAATGTGCGGAGCTTCCTTCTGCCAAGACGTTCCTTCAGACACGACCTTTTGGTGTCTACACGTGTGCTAGAGCGGTAGCCTCGGCTGGGGCGTCCACGGAACTGTCGAAGGTGCTGGTAGAATGGTCCTTTCACTTGGAACGGCTGTCAAGTGGTCTTATTTCGGTGGACAGTAACTTCAGTGACAAATTGAAGTTGGACAAGTTGAAGATGGCTTCTCAGTCTGTAGTAGCTGCTGTATTGACGCAGTGGCGAGCAAGTGAGACCGTCGTCGACGGTATGCTGTCGGTGCTCTGGTATCCGCTACCGGACGCCGCAGACTATAGTGTGGCCGTCCACATCTGCCCGATGCCGCAGCCCAAGTGTCTCGCATCGACCGTGCTGGTCTACGGAGAAGGACGACAGAACGCGCGCTGCAAACACACGCAGTGGATCGTCGACCGACTGCCAATCGAGCAGCATGTAGCGCAGCTCGTTGACACTCGAGGCGAGCCGA
The DNA here is from genome assembly GCA_000500225.2 of Phytophthora pinifolia. Taxonomy (NCBI): domain Eukaryota; phylum Oomycota; class Peronosporomycetes; order Peronosporales; family Peronosporaceae; genus Phytophthora; species Phytophthora pinifolia. The sequence goes on from KV731280.1 coordinate 5,034, forward strand.
TACACGAGGTTTTACTTAGCAAAGCCGGGTGTGGAGGTGATCGACTGCTGCTGGAAGGCCTCATGACCAACTTCTTCGCCGGTACGTGCCGCAGAATTGTCAAATTTGTGGGTTTTGTTGGGATGGCTGATGTTGTTCTTTGACAAGTGCAGTGAAAGATGGCAAGCTGTACACGGCAGGTGAAAAGGTGCTGGAGGGAAGTACCAGAGAGCTGGTGCTCAAGGCCTGCCGTGATCTGTCGATCCCTGTGGTGCTGGAGGCACCGAAGCTGTCGGAAAGAGATTCGTGGCAGGCGGCATTCGTAACAAGTACGAGAAGCTCAGACTACCATTGGACTGGGGACCGAGTGTACCTAACATTTCATATTGGAGCGCAGGTGCTGTCCGTGTTGTCATCGACGTCACGCGTCTGCTGTGTGAAGGAGATGGAGGAGATGGAAACGAGCTCCGCGAGACTTTGATTCCGAGTGGAAGCACTGGCTTCACGCAACGAATTCGAGACGAGATATCTGCAAAGCGCATGTACCTCGACTAACGAGGCTGCTGGCTATCCGTAGTCGAAGTCGTAGCCTCTCTATTCTACGTATTCCGGCAACCTCGATGTGCTTTGCTTCGAGTGTGCAGCCGTGTCCATGGACTCTTTGGAAGCGATAGCTTCACTAGCTGATTGGGTCGCAGCAGCTGAGGAAGCGGACGTCCACTTGAATGAAACTGGCTGTACCAGCAAGTCCATCGCTCTCCATACTTCCTCGGGCGCACCGTCAGCGCCGACATGCACTTCAACATCTACAGACGGGTCTTGCAGCACATGTAGCATACGCTTGCCACCTGTGTGTGCCTCAAGCGCGTTCTGCAGTCTCCCTGACAAGCGCAATTCGTGCTCTCGACCCTGAAAGAGAGCGTTGTCACCGCAGAAGACGACACCCGAGGCGAACGATCCCGTCTTCAGTTGGTAGCAGTAACACAACAACGGATTAGAGTACGTACAGTACACTCGAGACCCCAACGTACAACTTACAGGAAGCAGGCGGAGAGCGACGAAGATCTCGCTCAGCTCTCGACCCGACAGGTGGTTGAATCTCACGATGACAGCAGTCTCTGCGTCGTGCTTGTTGTCGCGAGTGACCTGGGCGAGAGCAGGAGCGCTTTCGTGTAGCGCCTTGACCACACGTTTGATGAGCTGCTGGACCCTGGCGCTGCTGTGGAGGTAGTGCAGTCGCCGAGAAGCTGGGCCAGGTCCGAAGAAACTGCCGTCCGATCCAGGCTGCGTTGAGAAGACCGAGTGGCCAGTCTCAGCGTTCATCAGGAATCCCCGCGCCAGTCGAATGGGTGATGAGCTTCCGGTTGCTGATCCCCATGACCTGATGGAGCTGACGATACCACGAGCTGAGGTCTCCATCACGCGGCTTACGAATCCGCCCTGGAAGGCGACGAATTCCTCCAGCGTGCCGTCGCAGCCGTCTTGAAAGCCGCCAAGAGCGTTCGTCAAGGTGTATTCCTCCGCTTTGAGCCTGGCTTGCTCGACGCTTTCTGCTGCAAGACGTTGACTGTCGCCTCGGTAGCACCGGACGAACTCGTGCAGGATGATCAAACTCTGGAGTCGTCCGAGCTGCAGCGGCTCAACTTGTGCCGAGAAGTCACGACCGAGAGCTGGTTCGGATGCTGACGGAGTCGCACAAATGACCGCGACCGAGATCTGAGCTTCCACGTCCGACGAGACGAGCACCGTGAAGCCGCTCTGCAACTCCACGAGTCCAAACGTCTGCGCCTGAGAGAAGTGGAAGAGACTGGCAAGCAGCATGGCCAGCTGCGGGTACCGGAACGGCAAGGTGTCATCCTGATCCCAGAGCAAGAGGATGCGCCCCGATGTCGTCACGACCAAAGACGCGAGAGCAGAAGTCGAGTGGTGCTCGGCCATTGCTGGCAGTTGAGATCCAGCGCTGACGCTGAGGAAACAAGGAGTGTTGACAGCGACCCAAGAAACGGAAACACTATTCCTGAAGGTAAAACGCATGAGAAGCGCTGGGCTTCGCTTAGGATTGTTTGCACATGTCGTTGCTCTGCGGGGCTTTCGAGCGAGTGATCGGACTCGCTGAGCTCGTGGAGGTATCATCGAAGGAGCTCAAGCGGACCGGGCCACCGGGTTTTCGACGTCGAGGCTTTACTTGAGCGTCGTGCAGGCTGGTGTTCGCCTGCGGCCGGAGCGGGGGCCTGCATCAATGGAAGCGGCATGAGGGGCATCGACTTGAAGAAGTCGCGAGTGGCAGCGGCGGAAGCTCTCGCCGCCTCGTCCTGAGCGTCAAACGCTGCCAAGTTGTCCTGAATCGCAGCCATCTCCTTGTCCAAAGCGCTTCTCTCCGCTAGTAGAGCCTTCTTCTCCTTTTCGTGCGTGTATCGGAGCGAGCTCAAGTCCTTCTTCGCCTGAGACTTGAGCTGTCGCTCGAACAAGGCCTGCTCGGTGCGCATGCGGTCGAGCTTCTTGGCGTGCTCGTTCTGCATTGCACAGAGCTTCTGCACGTGCTGTGTCTTCTTGTGCACGAGCTCGCGCTCCAACTGGACAAGCTGCGCCATCAACTCCTGCTGCTGGACAAGCAGCGACCGCTCTTGATCGTGGAAACTGCGCTGCTTCTCCAAACTCTGTCTAGCGGCCGCTGACATCTCTTCTTGACGCTCACGATCTGCGGCGATCGACTTCTCCAGCTGCTCCGCCCGCCTGCGAGCCCAAGCCAGGTCGCTTTCGGCGTTCTTCACACGCACCTCGTGCTTCAGGTTCATGGTCGTCATCTCGGTCGCTAGGCGTTCCAGCTCGCTCTTCTTGCGGTGAAGTTCGCCGTGGAGCGCGCGACGCATTTCCGAGAGCTCCTTGGTCGCCGTCGCCAGCCCTGCTTCATACGAACGCTTGTGTTCGTCAGCAGAGGCGGTGGTGTCTGCGTCCTGCACCAACGCCAGCTCGTAGGCCCTGTGGACTTGGTCTTTCTCCTCCTGCCAGCTCTGCACGTGTTTCTTGTACTGCCGAAGAACCATCGAGCCCCACGTCTGTATCGAAGCGCGTACAGAGTGCAGCAGCGCTTCCTCTTGGCAAGTATCGACAGCGGATCCGCTGCCTTGCTGAGCGTACGCGTCGATTGCGCTCCGTAAGTCCGACTCGTACTGGGTCAGCAGCCGGATCAAACCATCCGAGAAGTCCTCTCGGGGTCTTGCAGCGAGCTCAGTGGCCATGGCCTCAAGGCTTCGCGGGAGAACGCGCTCCAGGATCTTGGTGCACATGTCGGCAGATAGCGTCGCGTTGCGCTTGAGAGCTGCGTGGCAATTGGCCTTCACCTGAGCTTCCCACGCAGCCAACTTGTCCTCGAACAGCGTCTTTCGCAGCTCCTCCGGGACAGTCGAGCGCACCTCCCGAACGTGCGCTCTGGCCGCCTGCACCCCGCGAAAATGCGCAAGCTGCAACTCGCGCTCGTTGAGCGTCTCTGCGTCTTGACCTCTTTTCTCGGAGCTCTCCACCGCTTGCACTTCTGCTGAGTACTTTCGTTGCGCCACTTGAAAGGCTTGAGCAAGTTCCTGCTCCAACAGCGCGCTTGACGCTTGCTGCATTGTCGGAAGCTGCCCGGCGTTCATTGCCTCGACGTACGTGTCAAGCACCGTGACAAACTGCTCCGAGCGTAGCTCGTGGCCCATCAGCGCCTTCGACGGGAGCTGCTGGGCTTTATCGGACAGGTAGGTTGCGTACAACTCGTCAACAGCCTCCACGAACTGCGTGCGTTGCTCACTCCGCGCAGTGTCAGGGGGCACTGCTTCCGTCCCGCTGCCTTCCACCGCGCGACTCAGAGCCACGCAAGCCCTCACAGGGAAGTACGACTCCAAGTACATGCGCAGCATGTTCCTCTTGGTGGCAGCTTCTCCGTAGCCTGCCTCGGGGGCGACGCTCTGTTCGAAGTACTCAGTCGGCGTCAGCTTTTGTCCCTCGGCATCTTTGAGCCACTTGATCTTGAAGTTCCTGGCCAGCCAGATGAACTTGGGAGCATGAACGTGGAACTCACTGGCTACAACGTCACATACACAATCGAATCAGCTCCATACGGCTGCAAACCCGAGCCAGCACTGGCTCACCGACAGCTTCTTCGTCCTGCGAGCCCTTGACTCGCAGCACTCGTGCCACGTCCTCCAGCCACTGCAACCTCTCGATGGCCTCGGCGTTGATGTCCCCGTCCGCATTGTACAGAAGCGCAGACGAGAGCAGCAGCAGCAACGCCAGCTTCTGGCGCTCCTTCTGCTGTCCGTTCTCGGCCTCCACGAGGCTTCCAGCGGACAGAACGACGCGAATTTTGTCCCCGTCCTTCATTGCCTCGTCCTGTAGTAGCCACATCCACAGTAATACGTCGTCTGTGCCCTCAGAAGCAGCAGAAAAGTCCGACTGCAGCATCGTGTGGAGAAGCAGTCGCTTGCCGCTCGCTGGGGGCCCGAAAACGCCGAGTACGCCGATGTTTCGAGCATGCATCGAAAGCAGAGCATCTCGCGCATTTGATGAGACCCGCAGTGTTGTCTTGGAGCCGCTGGAAACCGCGCAAACCAGCGGAAACGCGTGCCATCGACCCGCCATGCCTTTTCCAGCTGATTTGACTAGCAAAATGGGTCAATTCATACCTGAATAGAGCATGCTCCCAAATAAATGGGTTTTTATAGAACATGCTCCCAAATCAATGGGTATTTATTCCCCGATCATTCCCATTTTTCAACGATAAAATGACGGAGCTCTCGTGGTGGCAGGCGCCGTACTTCGCCGAGCCTGGCTGGCGGCCCAGCGCCAGCCCCGTGCCCTACTTCCAGGCGGCGCTGCTGTTCATGACGGCCGTCTACCTGTTCGAGACGTACCTGGACGTCCGCCAGCACCGCAAGCTGCACGACAAGGAGTTCCCCAAGCCCTTAGAGGAGGCCATCGAGGGGCTCGGCAGCTACAGCGTGAAGAAGAAAGAGGAACCAGACGAATCAGACGACAAGAAGACGGAATCAGATGACAAGGAGGAGGAATCAGAGCAGGAGATGACGCTGCTGGAGGCCACGCGCGCTAAGTTTGACAAGAGCCGCGCCTATGGGCTGGACAAGAGCACGTTCGGCTTCGTGAGCGGCGCCTACAACCAGCTGGAGGGCACGCTCTTCCTGTTGCTCGGCTACTTGCCCTTCATGTGGACCGTGAGCGGCAAGGCCCTCGTGGCTGTGGGCCTGGACGCCGACGACGAGATCTACCGCGCGCTCATGCTGCTGACGCTCACGACGCTGCGCGACACGCTCGTGGGCCTCCCCTTCGGCCTCTACTCGACCTTCGTGGTGGAGGCCAAGCATGGGTTCAACAAGCAGACGCTGGGGCTCTTCTTGATGGACAAACTCAAGAGCTTTGCGCTGTTTGTGGCCATTGGCTTCCCCGTCACAGCCGCGCTCATCTTCGTCATCCGCTGGGGAGGCGAGTACTTCTACATGTACGTCTGGGCCTTCCTCTTCGTCTTCTCCGTCGTCATGATGACGCTCTACCCGGTGCTCATCATGCCGCTCTTCAACACGTTCACGCCGCTCGAGGCCGGCGAGCTCCGCACGCGCATCGAGGCGCTGGCCGCGAGCCTCCACTTCCCGCTGACCAAGCTCTTCGTCACGGACGGCTCCAAGCGCTCGAGCCACAGCAACGCCTACTTCTTCGGCTTGTTCAAGAGCATGCGCATCGTGCTGTTCGACACGCTGCTGGAGCAGGCCACGCACGACGAGATCGTGGCCGTGCTTGGCCACGAACTGGGCCACTGGAAGCTCTGGCACACGGCGCAGGGCTTTGTGATCCAGCAGGGCTACATCCTGGCCGCTTTCTACGTCTTCGGCCTGTGCATGAACGACGCCGAGCTGTTCGCGAGCTTCGGGTTCGCGGGCGACTCGGCCAAGCCCGTGCTCATCGGCTTCCTGCTCTTCTCGCAGACCATGTGGGCGCCCGTGGAGCACGTGCTGTCGTTCCTCGTCACGCTCAACACGCGCAGGAACGAGTTCCAGGCGGACGCGTTCGCGGTGGCTCTGGGCCACGACGCGGCGCTCAAGTCGGGGCTCACCAAGCTCGCGATCGACAACCTGGCCAACATGAACCCGGACGTGCTGTACAGTGCCTACCACTACAGCCACCCGCCGCTTGTCGAGCGCCTGCACGCCATCACCGCGCGTGCCAAGAAGTCCCAGTAAGGCCGAGCTTCCTGTCAAGTCAAGTGCGGTAACGTCAACGAGGTGACGCGGCTTGCACACGCATTCTCATGCATTTCCTTCCACGTTAACAGCACAGCACTACCGCGCGTCGTGGGCTCCTGGCAGCAGCTCCAAAGGTTTCGGGGCTGCGACTTCCCGAGGCGCAGGGGGGAAAGTGAACTCTAAGCACACACAGCTCAGACTAGTAGGGGCTACGGGCCAGCACGACGTAGCGCATCCGCGTCTGGCTCGGGTTGTAGATGATATACTCGCTGTGGTGCAGCCCCGTGCGCTCCTCCGGCTGAACGGGCTTGCCCACGGGCCAAATGGCTCCGTCCAGGTCCACGACTTCTCCCCCCGAGTCTGGACGGCAGGACCCGACGCCCTTGCAGCTGTGGTAGTAGGCTCCCTTGGCGCGCCCTCCCGCGCCCGTGTGGACAAACTGCTTGGCGTTGTCGTCCGAGTTGAGCATCTCCTTGCTCTCGCCCAACGCCACCTCGCTCAGCGCGAAGACGCACTGGTTGTGGCCGTTCGTGGGCCGGCAGTGGCAGTACGCCTGCGCCTTGGTCACCTTGTCCGTGAAGTACAGGCCTTTGCCGAACGTCCGGCCGTTGGACGCCACCTCGGGCGGCGCGATCCGCAGTCCTTCCGCCAAGATGCCCAGCCAGTTGGCCAAGTGGCTGCCATGCCACAGAATCTACGGCACAACGGAGCAAACCGCACAGCAGCGTTTAGCGCCACGGACCCGGACACGCCAGCAGCAACACACACAAGAGCAAAGCAGCAGCAACAACAAGCCACTCGACGCCTTACCCGTCGGTTGGTAAAGGTGCGGAACGGCTCAAAGCGCGTCTCCTGCTCGGGCTTGTCCACGCGGAAGACGGACAGCAGCTGCAGCCGGTCCTGCTTCCGCCCGCAGCAGTTCGAGTTGCGGATATACGTCTGGATGAGCGCAAAGTCGGGGTCCGAGCTCTTGACGGGCTGCAGCTCGCACTCGAGCAGCTCGTAGCACTCGTCCAGGTAGTTTCTCGACGCACAGCGCCGCGCCACGGGCTCGTGGGTCATGCCGCGCACACTGGCGCCCACTTCCGCCATGAGCTGGACCTTCTTGCCCAGCTTCACCATGGTATCAATGACTTCCAGCCGCGAATGGTGCGGGATCAAAGAGTAGAAATGGCTGCTCAGGTTCGTCAGCCTCGCCCGGGACACCTGCCGGCTGCGTATCGCCTCGTACATCTCCTCCAGCGTCTCGTATCCCTGTCAGAAAGGCAGCAACACACCTGAGCAACCCCATTTCCTGGTACGCAGAGCGCCCCGCACCGACGTACCCGCTTGATGGTCGTCTTGGACAGCCGTCCGAGCGGCAATTTCATGTTGTCGTCCCCCAGCAAGTCATCGGTGACGGTGTACGCATACGACAACTCCGTGTGGTCCGCGATGAGCGTCAGGAAGTCCTGCACCTCGGCGGGCAAGCGCGATGTTGGCGCCGTGGCGCACCCACAGGGGCCCTTGTCGGTCGACGCTGCACTGGTGCTATCTCCGTCAGAGTTGGCGTACAGCCAGTCGAGCTGGCTGCTCAGTGACCGCCGCACAGTCGTCGTCGGCGTTGCAGGCGTCGTCGCTGAAGAAGTGGAAGCGTACGACGTCCAGATGACCGCGCGGCGGCGCTTGCGGCTTGAAGACGAGGCCAGAGGCAGCGGCGGCGGCGACGTGGGCACCAGGTCGAAGTCTCGGAAGCTGTCGGCGTGGTCCATCTCGCCCTGGTTGTCTGCCAGCAAGGACGTGAGCGACTCCGAGTAGGGCGTGCCCGTCGAGTAGTCGAGCTCGATCCACGTGTAGCTGCCTTCCTGGTACCGCAGTGCGTGGCGCTCCTCCCACTCGCAGTTGGTGTTGGACGCGAACAAGGTGCAAAACTCGGCCACGACCTTCTCGGCGCTTGGGAACGGGCCCGTGAGCGCCGTCTTGCCAGCGCAGCCCACGCGGCCCGCGCGGGTCCAGAGGAAGAACTGCTTGTCGAAGTCGAGCGCCTGCAGCGCGATGAACTCGCTGTGGTTGTTGTGGACACGCGCCCGCGTGAGCATGGCGTCGTAGAAGCTTCCTGCGTGTCGGAGCACGGCGGCTCGACGCTGATAGGCCTCGGGCAGATACGGGTCTGGCTTGATGAGCTGCGTCTTCTCCTCGTCATCCTCCGTCTCCGTCTCGCTGCCGAGCCCGCAGCAGTTGGTCTTGCTGGCGTCGTTCTCGCGGTCTTCCTCTGCTCGCTGGGCTTGCTCTTCCTCTTCGTCGTCGTCCGGCAGCTGCAGCTTGACGGCCTTGGCGACGCGACGCGACGTCACGCGCTTCTTGAGCGGCGGCGAGAGCACGGGCAGCTGCGCTGTGCTGAGCTGCGAGCGCGTGCTGGCTGCCACGCCCGAGCGCGGCGTGGCGAAGCGGCGCGAGCGGCTGGGCGTGGACGGAAGTGGAGAAGGGAACGGGAAGGGCGAAGAGCTCAGCGTGGCAGCCGCAGGCGACGCCTTCTTGGCGGCCGCGGAGGCGCGGCGCTTCTTGGCCATGGCGCACGATCTGGCGGCTTGTGGGGCTCGAGGCGACGCTGGAACTGAGCTTCCTCCCTCCCCTTCTCTTCTCTCGGCCCGGGTCGGGTTGCAGCCGTTTGTCTTGCGGTTTGTATGCCGCGATTCATACACGTACATTCATACCGGTATCGTCGTTCTCGCGAGTTTTCCCGTCTTGAACGGACGGAACACAATAAAAAGATTGGGCTCGCATGCTGCTGCTGTCGATGAATGCATCATCGACATGTGCGATAGTAGGGAAAACCTAGTGGCGCTGGTGCAGCTTTTGCGTGTGCATCTACTGATGCTGATGCACATTGAGACGGGTGTTGAAAGGCAGCGCTACAGCGGACACGTCACGACATTGGCACTGGATCGATGGCTGTCGAGCGGGAAAGATTCGGCGGCAATTGAGTGAAGCTTCACCGGAGCAGGTCGCTAAATGGAGATAATACTGCGAACATATCTGAACCAGCGATGTGCGGGTCGGAACGAAATGCAAGTTGCTGTCATAGTTGCCTTTCACCGAGTTGAAGGCGAACTCAGATCTGATAACGGTCCCTGCTTTTCACATCCGCGATCGTTTATTGGTAAAAAAAGATATTTTTTCAGCCAATACTGTTCTCGACATCAGGGAGCGTGTAGTGACCCCATTCTTGAAAGACACGTTAAAAACCCTTATTTTTCACAGACAATGGGTGGGTGATTCCACTGGGGTGGGAACTATATTCAAAAACCCGCGTTGCTAGAACACGATCTGATTGGCTCATAAAGCTGTAGGTACTTGTGAAAATGTTTGCGCCCATTTTTTTCGTCTCGTGACTCATTATTCCTAACTTCCATTCACCCTGATGTCGGCGGTAGGTGCCGTGGTGGACGCCGTGTTCGGCTCGTACGACGTCAAGAACGCGAAGCAATGGCGGGACGAGGACCTGCTGCACCGCGAGCAGGAGAAGCAGTGGAGAGAGGACTCGATCCAGCGCGAGTACGAGTGGCGGCGCGCCGACCTGGAGCGCGAGCGGCGCGTGGTCAAGCTCGAGAACGAGAAGCGCATCATCGACGCGCGGCATCGGCAACTCGTGACGGTCTCACAGATGTCAGCGTTGCTCGCGGGCTTTACCATGTCCACCATCGTGGAGGTACAGATCGTGGACACTACCAGCCAGCCAGTCATGATCGCGTACGGCGCAGTGTGCTGTCTAGAGGTGCGACGTTGGACAACAAACTGTATCTACCACATGTGACGAGGCGCTCGAGCAATGTGGACGGTGTTGAAGTTACTATGCAGCGGTCTAACGAGGTTGCTGTGGTTCTGCTTGTTGCTGGCAGTTCATCGTGATGCTCATGTGCATGCTAACGTGCATGGCGCTGCTGCTGGCGCTCACGCGGTTCGTGACGCACACGCTGGAAGGCGAGGTGCATGCGCTGTCATCGCTAGAGCTGGACGTGGTGTCGCCATTTTACGGCTGGTGGCTCAGCAAGTGCGAGCGCGAGTGGATCCTGGCATACCGCCTCTTCCGCGCCGGGCTCTCGCTCTTCCTAGCGCAGGTCGCGCTGCTCGGCTGGGCCGTTTTCGGCGAGTGGCTGGCCGCTGCCTCCTGCATGACGGCGCTGTGCGTGTTCGCACTGGCCTACTTGGAGCTACGCGTCGCGAGTCGCTGGCGATATCTTGTGCACTTTCCAGAGCCACAAGGATCGCCCTCCTCCGTCAGGAGGCGGCCGACCGACGCCTCGCTGCCACTAACTCCATAAAGAGCAAATTCCTGAAGCGCGGTTCGAAGTCCACCACCAGCCGAGCAAGCAAAGCCAGCCTCAGGTCAAGTACGGCACAGCGGCATTTTCTTGTGGCATTTTGCATTTTTGCGCATTCATACGTCTCGTCTGTGTATGGGTTTGGGTACACCAACTTCAGCTCAGCGTGTGAGCCAGCCGCTCATTTAGCGAAAAGGGCTCTTTCTTCGTGATGGCAGATAAGTTCGAGGTACACAAGTTCGGCGGCACGTCCGTAGGCAGCTCCGAGTGCTTCGCCAAGGTGGCGGACATCGTTTCGGCGCTGGAGGCCCCGTGCGTGGCAGTGGTGGTCTCGGCCATCGGCGGCAAGCCCAAGGTCACGGACCTGCTCATCTCCTTGCTGGAGCTGGCCAAGCAGCGGCGCACGGCCGAGTGCCATGAGATCCTGGCCACATTGCGCAAGAAGCACCACGACGTGGTGAGCGCGCTGCTGCCCGCTGAGGTGGGCGAGCCCATCGAGAAGGCCAT